>JAQIWG010000102.1:0-47061 GCA_034695025.1 Chamaedrilus cognettii | reverse complement strand
ACCATCCCCGACCCGGCCCACACCGTCCCCGACCCATCCCACACCGTCCCCGACCCATCCACGACCAATCCCACACCGTCCCCGACCCTTCACACACCGTCCCCGAGCGTCCCCCACACGTCCCTGGACGCTTTCACAGCGTCACACAGACGTTTAAATTTACACATTTCGTAATGGTAAGTCCTATCTTGAACACAGGTAGCTAGCTAGCTACCTGTTGTCGGAGATAGGGAATTTAACACAGGTGAGCCTGCCGAAGGACGACCGAAAATTGTACATAGTCAAGCCCCGTTAAAAGAACTATTTCGTCCAGTGCAGTGTTTTTGTTACTACAATACCGTCAAAAAATAATGTTGAATTAACACTCACCGACGTTAAGTTGCCGTATGCAGCACAAAGAACGTTTAACTTGTTTGTTGATTGTTTGCGCACCATTCGACACAGGAATACATAAAAATAAGACATAAGTAATAGAAATTCGTACAATATCTTCAAATTTATAGATTATTGTAAAAAAAGTAAAAGTGTGATAATTTTATTTCATTCGCGCGATGGCGCCAACTATCAATTTTAGTGGTATAACTTTTAAGGACAACAGAAAATCACGCAAATGAGACCCACTCAAATCTTATTGTACAACTTGTAAGCCTACTCCGAGCTGTGATTTTTCGCAGAGTTTTTGCTGCAAACCGTAACTTTTGTTAAAATTTCACCGTAAAATAAGAAATTTTGGCCCCAAAATATTTTGGGGCCATAAATATTTTGGGGCACACGGTTCAAATATTATAGAATTTGTTGTCATTAACTATCTTTAACAGTATTATCGAATTCAAACGGAATTTAACATGAAAAGCCAGCGTCTTTGACAGTTAGGAGAATCAACCAGGAGAATTAATTTACAATATTTTGACGTTAGGCTTAACTTGTAGATGCAATTTTAATCAATTTAATTATTTGTTTTTATTAAGTACTTTGAACCACATGTAGGAGATCATACTAGAACCGTAGGCGGGTTGCGAAATTAAAAAATGCATGAGAATTCTATTTATAGAACAATTAGTTAATTATAGTCAGATTGTGGTAGTAATGGTTACTTAGTTAGGATTAGGGTTAGGTTTAGGTTAAAATCTATTAATAGCATTACCACTCTATTTGCTCGTATTTTAAAAACTCGCGCGCGGGTTGAACCGTACAATGTTAGCCTGCTAGCAAACCGACTCGCAATGCACTTTGGCAACAGTCTTATTTTAAGATTTCTTTAATTTCTTCTAGCTTACACCAAAATTGTTTGACGTGATTTAACGCTAACTATATTTATATTTAGTTTATTGAATTTAGTTTAGGTATATCGTTTAGGATAATGTAGATTACTAACGATTTGATCACAAATTCTAAATATAGAACTGCGTGGGGATCTAGGAGGATTAATCGTCCTAGGTGCGGATTGATTAGCGTGCGGAACTGTATTATAGCGGGTTGGTGCGCTTGCCCCAGGCCTGTGTGCAAAAGTAATTAGGCTGTAATATTATGACTAACGCCCTCAGAAAAATGAGGTTAAATATTGAGAAATATGCTGCAATGTTTGGAAAAAATACGATATTACGCCCTGAAAATGCGGCAATTTTTGTGAGAATATACAACAACTCTGTAATATCATTCAATACGAACGAAATATATTTTGAAATTTTATTTTTTACTATGAAATTGCTGTTTAAACACAGAATGCAAGTCGTTGAAAATTTTTATCCAATAATGTTATGTAGGGCATACTAAGTTGTTACTGATGGTTTAAAAGAAGCTGATTCCAAAGAGGTTTTACAAGACAAAAATGACATTTTATGCAGAAATATGCGACAAAATGCGACATATGCAATTTTATGCGAGAAATCTGTAAAAAAAACACCGCGAAATAACACGAAAACGCGATCGCGTTTCTCACGGGGCCTTAATTATGACACCGGTTGGCAACTTGGCGCAGCAGGGATGGGGCAGCTATAGTTTAGCTTCTCCTAGGCTAACCTTCTAGCCTACGCAATAGCCCAGAGCAGCTATCCGCGCTGCGTGTTTGCTTCCTGCATAATTGTGTACACCAACCACTCCAGCCCTAGATTTAGGAATATTTTCGCGCAATAGGGATCTGATTTTTAACGAAATCCCCAGATATGTGGGGATATCTTTTTATAAAATGGTTTATTTAAAAATGGGAGTTGGGGATATTTTTGTCAAAAGTGCAATCTAGGGGCATTTTTGCCCGAGATCCCCAGTATCTAGGGATATTCTGTTTAGGCCCAATGGTATTAGTGAGTGTGATAGTGTCTCTCTGGCACGTGTCAATCAAGGGGAGACTAGCGCTATCGCAGCCTCGCGCGCCGCGTTGAAAAGTGAAAACAGATCGCTGTCCGTGCGCTACAGCGGCTACACGATAGATCGTAAATAAATGCTTTAAATGGACGTAAAAACGTCGAATCATCGCCCTTAAAGGCTTTCTAATGTGCGTTATCTGTAACTTATCTTATGCGCCAGCGTGATTAGAAATATATTGGGCACTAGATGCCTCGCTTTTCGCGATAACAAATTATTTAATTCCGAGGTTTGTTTGCTACTTCGTGCTAAGAAATACGAGTGACGCGCCGGAGAAACGCCGAATAATGAACTAGCGTTGTAACAATGCAGCGCACGCCGCACACGGGGAAGAATTGAACTCTAGCCGACGGCTGCATTGTAGGCCACCGCTGAACGTCGTCAATACTAGGGCATCACCGTCCAAATGATTAACGCTTGTGTTAAGACCGATGTCACATTATTTATTTAGGTTACAATGCTTTATCATGCAATCGGTGTTGAACTACGTATCAATGCCTATTGGTTGGGTAGTAAACATGCTGTCGATAGGGATTAGAAGGATAATCCGACGCAGTCTAATTGGATAACAAACATGCCGTTTGCTAAGCGGATTATCGCGCTGGAAAGGGATCGCGATGGTTCTCAACCGGTGGAGGTAGCAGGCCTGAGTTCCGTGTGCTCGCTGTTGATCGCGCTGATCGAGCACGCCGATGATCTGTGGTCAGAGTTGATTGCCGAGTGCGTGCTCGTCTCACAGAGGACCGCTGGAATTCAGCAGAAGATCGACCGTTTGATAGCCACCACTGGCAAGCTCAACGCGAGAGCCGTACACATTCGTATGTACATATCATGCACCTGAGAGTGATTGGTTGTCCTCCAGTAGGCTCACTAATGATAACTTTCCTATCTCGGACAACAGACCTCAAACAACACCTGTGCGTTCAAGTATAGTTGAATTAAATTTTAAATTTTAGGGAGTTTTAAATTAATTTTAAAGTATAACGCGTCTCCTGATGAGTTTCGTATAGGTTACGCGATTTCCAGCTTTCATAATGGGAAAAGTCATCTTGAACTGTTCAAACCTGTTGTCGGAGATAGGAAAGTTATCATTGGCGAGCCTGCCGGAGGACGACCGAATGATTCACATTTTGTTCAAATGTATATTTAAGATAGATGGAAGTTCTTTATAAAATATGTTACACCCCAGGGGAGGGGGATCAACAAGATGTGATAATTTGTGACGGGGGAGGGGAGGTATTGGAATGCGTTCACTTTTTGGCAAGCTACTTTTGGTTGAATTCTTTTTTATTATTTTATTAACGATAAGAAGAGACGCTGAGTGAGAATCAAGCTGGCTTTCAGAATGAAGTAGGCCTAATCGCAATTTATTTTGGTTGAAGCATGGACAAGGACAAGGGGGCGGTATAGTCGCTTGTGCGACATACTGATAGTTTATAGACGGCCTCGTGGAGCTAAATGCTCGATTATTATGGTTATATAAATTTTATTGAGTACATTTTGGTTTTTGAACAGTTTATTTATTGAATCTTTTGATAGTTCTGGGTTCTGTAATGCATTTTCTTATTCAGTGGTTGTTATTATATGATTACTACCGGTAATGGTAATTGTAAACTATGAAGTCACATGGAGAAATCTAGAATATAGAAAAATTACTGACCAATGTGACCATGTACAATTCTACACGTATAGCCTTTCCTAGCCATTATTACGTGATGTCACATTATTGCACGAATTAAAAGTTTGCATAATAATCTTAATTCAAATCAATAATTACTAATTTGATTATTTAACAAATTAATGATGATTAAATATTCATTTACGAAAGTGCAGACTGCATGCTCTGAGCTATTTTTGTTGCAATAATCATTGCAGAAACAACTTACCTAGTCATGTTAAAATATAAAAAAAAAATTGCATCGATCGAAATCGTTTTATCGTACAGCTTGTACCTTTACCATTGCGATCGGCTCGAATTTAAAATGTACCAAATCGTGTGAATGTTTTAAAATGAACAATAAGCCTGCTTGGCTTCCAGTAGCCTTTGATGTTTACCTTAAGGTTAAAGTCGTTCAACTTGTAGGCAACAACTTGTAGGCATATTTTTGCTTTTGCACTTTTAGTCTATTTTGTGTTACAGCGTGTCAGTGTACCTTTGGCTAATAATTATAAAGTTTTATGAGCTGCATCCTGCAGGCAGGTGTGCATTCATCTGCAGGACAATATGTATGATCCCTGTATTTCTTGAGCTCTTTTTGAAAAAATGTCCTAACAGAACTTGATTTATGGTTTCTTTGCTATCAAATAATTCGAGCAGAACTTTGCGCCTTAGCTGATTAGGCGTAGGCTGTCAAGTATACATTAATAACTGAGGCTAATAATATGCCGCACGCGCTTATTTAATTGTAGATTTCCAATGAATTTTTTAGAATATAGTTTTAGTTCTGCGTAATTGCGTTAAATGATATAATTGTATCTAATGATATTCATCATTAAATTTAAAAAAACTTAGTTATGATAAAATGGAAAAATTCATCCAAACGTTTTGGATTATAAAATGAGCTTGCGGGCATCATCTCTTGCAGTGGACTTCCTGTGAAACGATACTGTGTGCTGTTACTGCTGTATAATGATGATACATGCAGGGGCCCATATCTTGCAGTCTGTGCATGTAATTAATTTACTTTCATTAGCTGGGAATTAATTAGAATATAGTATGGTACTTTGGATCCTTAAGCGGCAGCCAATGTATGGTGGACATTGATTAAATAACAGTCTTGATGATTCAGAAACCGATCGGTTTCTGAATCATCAAGATCGGTTAGATAATGTGTAGATATTAGGCCCTTGTGGATCCCTTTTCAAGCAACATAAGATGTATGTACAATTGTATATGTTGCTTGATACTAAGTACTAATACAGTACTTTGTGAATGTTTGACTGCTGATTTCTCGACCTCGATTTAAGTGCGATTTAAGTGCGATTTAATTTTGTAGTCTGAATTAACCAATGGAAGTCTATGAAAGAATTGTATCGAATAATTTGATTGGTTAGTTTGAACCACAAATCTAAATCGAACTTAAATCGAGGTCGAGCAACCAGCAGTGAGTCTGCCTAAATCATTCCATTTTGAAACTCATTGACTTGAGTGACAAGGCATAATTGATTAGGCTGTAAATATGATTTAGTCAATTACATTTTCAATGAATCAGATGACATAATTGCAAAATTTGTACTAAATCCCTTGTGCATGTCGCATTGATGTAATTCATGTGCCATCAATCGGTATAATGATTTACTAACGTTGTTCTGTTGAAGTTAGGCAAGTTAGCTGCACATCGGTCATCAACTCTGCTATAGTTATTATTACCTCCTCATCGAAGCTTTTCAATTAATTGTTATTCAGGAATATGGTGTCATACAGAATGCCTGTGGCACACAATCAAATTGTACATTAAATATGATAGCGATAGGGTACATGATTTATTAAGGTATTTAATTTTGCTGTGTATGTAGCCTACTGTTCCATAATATTATATGAAAATCTCAGTTTGATGCCCTCAGTATGACCCTCAGTATGACCCTCAGTATGACCCTCAGTATGACCCTCAGTATGACCCTCAGTATAGCTTAACTAACGTACAATTTGACAGCAATTAACCTGCAATTTGACACCAAGAAATCTTGTGTTTATTTGAACACACTTAGTTTTATCAACAGACCATGTCTTGAGATTTATTTTGTAACCACATCTTTTGGACATTAAAAATGTGGATAGCGGTAGTCCGGTACCGGTACTGTAGTATAATCTTTAATTTAGGTAACTTTATTCTCAGTTATGACTAATATTGTCAATTAAGGCATGTTACATTTAGATTGTTTTTTACTTTTAGATATTTACTTAGATATTCTATTTTGCTATTTTTCTAGAGTCCATTCTAACAAAGCACTCCCCTGTCTGGTAATTATTTAATTCTGACAGTTGTAACTAAAATACAGGGATTATAGAAATTATGGATCAATATATGTGACAATTTGCTTATTTTGTTATATATGTATCCACAAAGTATGACCCACAATGTTATGTTTAAGCTATTGGAAGATAAGAGCAATTTAGCCAGGCTAACCATGCGTATTACACGAACGTTGTATTATTTAGGGAAAAGATAAATGACGCCAATCGTTTTTGTAAATTCGATGCGAACGTACTATTTATTTTCATAAAAAACACCCTGATTCGGTTAGTGATTTAGTTTTATTATCTAATTGATATTTTCATACAAAATCATTGCTCCTGCTCTAGCCGAATGTCGATATTTACATCCTGAACTTGTAAATCATTGTCCTAAAGTGGTGTGGAACATTATTGACTCAATTCGATTAATGCAGTCTGTAGGGCGACCAATATTGCAGTATTGGTTCTGTCTTGTTCTTGGATATCAGCTTTCAGTGTACCTGTCATGTTCTCTGCTTGACAGCATCAATGCCAAAGTTAGCGCTGATCGTCATAAAGGCGACGCTCAACGAAGCCGTCCATTCTTTGCCGATCCCAACGAGGCTGTGTGCACGGAACACGTTTCAACGCACTCTATATTCGATAAATCAATGCCGTGCTGTTTCAATGCAACTACCGGTCTACCAGGACCTGTGCTATGGGGACGGGCGATGCCAGTGTGGTTAAAGAGGGCCGGGTCCCGCCGGGTATCAGACCACCACCTCAAACATTGGACCCGGCACCTCACATTTGGGACCCGGCAACTTAAATGTGGGATCCGACTAAGTTATTTTTATTTGTGTTTGAGCAGCATGATGATCATTTGTCTAGCTTGAATTGCATATTTTACTGTATCTTTTTTATTTAATTAGGCAATATTATTATATAGTGCATATATTATTCTATAATTACCGTATATGATGTGTGACATCATAACAAAAAATCATCAGTTACTTGGCATGATAAATTTTTCTGAAAATATGGGACCCCCCACCTCTGATTTATCGCTTGAGCCGCTGGACTGGATATTCCTCCCTGACAACCAACCTTCCCTGGGCGGTTACAAGATATCCATTCAACTGCTGCGACTGCTGCGGGGCAGCTCGGCTTGACAGCCGCTGCGTTTGTTTGTGTTAGCCGCCTCGGCCCGGTGCTGACCCATTAACCCGGGTCTGCTCGGGCCTAATCGTGCCAAGATCGTTGGGAGATGTAATGTGGCGTTTCTAGCGAGGTGTGCAGCTGTGCCCCTTCACTAACCCCGCCCTCTCTCGTTCTGTCAGGCCTCATTTCTGACACCCAGCCCTCCCCACTCCACCCTTCCGCTTGCCCACCACCCTACTCTTCTCTAACTCCAGCACCTAATAGGCTATTCCGGTTAGGTCGTTTGACAACGACTAAAGTTCATATAATAATCCAGAAGAAACAGCACCATAACACTAATCATCAATCTGACCGTAGCCATAACCGTAACCCCATTGAGTTGTTTTTGATACATTTAGGATGCATAGCTGCGCATTGTTTATGACTTGTTTCATTGCTCCAGTTCTTCACCAAATTGGTACCGTTTTGAACGTCTTAGCTCGCCTATGCCAGAGTGCACCTCCAACGGTCGATTCTCAGTCTGGTCTTCCTGGGAGAGGGCAGGTCAGGCAAACACAGGGTCGATTGCACTGTGCGCATACAATGGGGCAGCTGCTGGTCTGGTGATAGGTTTTCTATGGAGGCCTTTATGATGAGACTTAAATAAGCTGAATGTGCCATGAAAATTTTCTGTGCCAGACACCGAGTCCTTGTTAAACTGCTCATTGTATCCTAGTATCTTGCTTTGAACCGATTGAAGGTTATTGTGCTACTCTTTGACACACAGTGCTTGTTAAACTGGACTATTGTCGATTGTATGAACTCGTTGTACCCCGGCATCCCACATTGAATGGATGAAGATTATTGTGCTATTTTTTGATCGTCAATGCACCTGGTGTCACAGACAACAGACAGAACTATAGGGCCTATGGTGTAAGATTGACTGAGTGCATCAGATGTAGCCTTGTGACACATGTGTCACGATAGTTTTTTAATGGCAGGGGTTTAGCAGGTGTGCAACTAATGGCTTGGTTCAAAGCCATTAAGGTTGAAAGTTTCTACTCATCACAATCACTGACTAACGATATTTCTCTGAAGTATTGAGCTCTCTTTTGATTGAAATTATTAAAATCTTTTAGAAGCTTTTGATGATGCAATTTCTTGTCCTATGCATAGTGCATAATAATTTGCTGTCGCTATTGTTTTTTTTGTGTGTATTGTATATAATAGACTTACATTTAATATTAAATTTTTGACTGCAATGATTTATGATATGTATACTGTTGCCGGCTGTTATATTATATCTGTTATCAAGGCCTATTACATGCTAAAATGATTTACAAATAACAAGTGCGAACTTTTGATGAAAGTCTAATTTAAACTCGCAAATCGAGAACTTTCTTTGTGGTTTTTAAAGAAATTTGGACACTGGCAGAGGTATAACACACGAGTGTTCACTGGTCTTTGACGTTCAGGTTCAGAATGAAGATAAAGATACAGTGTAATAATAGCTTATGCTTAGAGTTTATGACGATGTGCAATTATTAGGCTTAGTAAGTACATCCACTGTCCTACCGTTAGGCCTCCATTGTGCCTCTATATATTGGCATTCTTGGGAATCACACCAGAAGCGAGAGTCAAAGTTCTATTTTATGTCAATTAATAGTCTAAATTTTCTTTGAACATAATGTTGACATTTTAAGTTGCATTGTTTTTGTTGTATTATAACATAGTACTGAAAACTGTTGTTGTGTGTAAACTATTACAGCCGAGGACAGTCTGGTAGCATGTCGCAGTCGTTCCCCCACCACACACCACCAGACAGCCCACCAGTATGACACCCAGCTCTTCACGCCCTCCTCCCGGCCCCACTGCGTTCAGTGGCTGCACGCCCGCGCCGATACCAATCCCATACACGCCATACGCCTCTGTCACACCTACTGCCCCCCGCCGGGGGGCGAGGGGGAGGAGGAGGAGGAGGAGGAGTGGGGGTCGGGAATATTTTCACCTGCGCTCACCATATTGGACATGAGCGTTGTGGACGACGCCCTGGGTGGTATCTTCACGGTGAGATTTTAATTGGCGTTTGATGGTGATTGCTCGCTCTGTAGTGCACTGCCAAAGAAGGTAGGTCCCTGGCATCCAACCTCTCCAAACCTGGCGGTTCTCCACCCATTATCTTCCAGTTTCTATTCCATTTCCTTTCCAGTCATTCGTCTGTCTTTCTTATTGTTTTTCTTCTCATCGCGTTCTTGCCCTCCATTCAAGTTCATTTATGACTTTTAAATTGATGAAAATGTGAAGATAGGAATTTTTAGCTACAATTTATTTTTATCACATGGACAATTATTTAAGGGTATTATTCAGATCATCATTATGCAATGCCATACGGCTATTTAATGAATGTGCAGCGGATGTGATTAAATATAATTTCTTAGGCCTATATCATATGATGAATTTTAAACAGGCATCATTCCTATTCCAAGACTGCGTTATGTCTACATCTCTCTTATTAGGAATATTTGATCAGGCGATTGGTGTCATTTAAACTTGGTAGCCAAAGACTTATGTGGTATTGCTTTTGATGGGAGAAAATTAAAAATCCCATGTGCACACAGCAATTGATGTGTATGAGTACCGTAGCTCTAATAAGAGACTCGCTCAATAGAACTACCATGCATCGAGTAATGGTGACAAACTATCGATTGTACTTGATTCACAAGGTTTCAATAGTCCTGACTGCCCGAGGCCACGCACTACAAGCAGACTTCTGTGTTACCGCAGGTTCACTTGGGTCGTAAATCAGAATACAAAATAGCTCAGGCCAGGGAGTAGTTACTAAGTAACTAAGTAACTGTGGGCTTATAATTATGCTAACTCGTGAGCTATTTAGCCTGAAGGTGGCTCAGTAGTTTAATTTGAAGATTCTGGCGTTGTTAAAGGCAGCATTATGGTAAACAACCCGTACCTTTATTATTGCCAACTGATTGTACCCTGTTACCGCCACGTTGTGCTTTATTGTGTAAGCCACAAGATGAGGGTATGGAAACTGGAATAATTATGACATTACAGAGCAGTCTGATTACCACACAGTGTGAAACTCATTCTCGATGTGTAGTGTGTAGCAGTGTAAATGCATAAAGCACAACATCAAGCCTGCATAGTGTGCACATAGGTAGGTTTATAACATTATCAATCAGAGCATAGATCTAACAGTATGTTAGATCTATGCTCTTCTGATCTGCTTTAAGTGAGTTCCCAACGTGTCTGAATTCTGTAACCTACCGCTGTGATTCACTCGCAGTGACCCCATGCCTAACTGTTGCCCGCTGCATTCAGGTGCTCCTGGTTTGATCTCTCAACTGGTGCAGTAATGGATCTTCTTAGATCTATGCTAATCTCTTCTGTGCAAGCCTTTGTTTAATGATCTTGGAAGTAATGCCCCTTTGTTGATATGCATCTGCTCCAGCAGTGTACATGATTCGCCACGGTTTGAAAGAATATTATGACCCTAAGAGAATATTTGGTATTTCGGTCATTTTGGGCAGTATTTTAGTATTTTATGTGCGCAATTAATGTTTAAAAGAGGACTGTTATTGTTGTTGCGCATGATTCATAATAAACTCTTAGAACCTGAGTAATATGATATCAGTTGTGCGCAATAGGGCTATTTTTTGGATCAATCACAAGTTTAGTCAACACAAACTGTTTAGAATTTAATAATGCCGAATTAGAAATCTTCTTTCACCATCAGATCTAATCTTAAAAATATAATAAATGACACTCTCGTTCCACGCCGGCATGTGATTTTGCTATATTCTGTGCTGAATCCCTGATTTATAAAAAATACAAAATAGTTATGGCATGCACAAACGTACTAATGTTTAATGTAATATTTAAATTTTGTGCAACGCAATAGTACTATGACAGTCGTGCGGTATACAATGAATGCCGAAAGAGCATCATATTTAAAACTGCAGTTTATGGGTGTGAACACATCCATATAAGTAGTTAGGTTTATAACATTCTCTGCTGATTCAATTAAGAGGGCAGTAGGCCTGTTGACTTGTTTGTTGGTAGTCTGCATTGTGCTGGAGCTATGACTTCTATGTCAACAGAGCTTGCTAAGTGTAAGTGTGCCTTGGTAAATTTATTGTAGCCCTTCAGTGATGAAATGAAGCCTACATCAGATTTCATATAAACATTGACACAGTGATTACAGATAAATACAGTAACCCAACTAATAGGTATCTAGATTGAACAAATGAGTTGGCCTAGGCGAACTTACGTAATTAAATCTAAAAATTAACCAACTGAAATGCAGTTTGATTAAATATATAAAAGATTTAAATCGTAATCGCTCAGTTTATATCGCTCAAACAGCCCTCGAGGCGCTTCTAGTTGAATCAGAGGTTTTAGCATTAATGTGACAGCAGGAATGCAGCTATGATGAATTGTCAACACTGATAATTATTACAGTAGTTACTAGTGTGGTCATGATTTATGGTTTCATGGCTAGCGGCTGTCTGGTTCTGTATTGTATAGCCAAGTTAATGTTTACAAGCGCTATTCAATATTCACCTGCTGTCTCTGGCATTGCCTTGATGAATTGTAGCTGATACAGTGATATGTACTAGCAGGCTGTATCTAAGTTATGTTGTGATAATGAGAATTTGGTTGTGTGCCGGTAGTAATGCTCTAGATATAGTTGGCTTTTAAATTTGAATAACTGTAAAGCTTCATTTAGGAATTGTAAGTATTTTGTTGCTACAATGACCTTAGTACTGTAAGATTATCGGTTTATAACTAACTAACTTTGTGTGATATTTGGCTTATTCATTATTTCACCTGTGAGGGTAGTGCAAACATTTCAAAAGCACTTTTCTAATTTTATCTCAAAGTTAAAATCGTGATTATTGAAATGCAATGCTAAAACATTACCGATACTTTAGGAGCATTAGTATTCATTGTTTACATAAGAATCCCGGCGTATTCCATGACATATCTTTCTTTGCTTTTTATTAATCAAAATTTTACAATTTAAGAATTGCCTATATAGATGCCAATCGTTTTGTAAAGGTCAGCGCGTTCTTGCAGTCCAAAACATCAGACAAGCAGCTTTCCTTGGTTACCGATCCCGTCAAGTAGCCTAGAATAAGGAATAAGTTAGAGTGTGGGCTTTTAGCTTTGGAGTGAAAATTCAGAATTTCATATTCTGAAGGTAATTCTCCCAGTAAAATAATGTTCTATTGTTGCGGTAGACGACAACTCGTGCGCCGATGCCCGATGGTCTAAGTCATCGCCCACTTCGTGAACCCAGACTCTTCCCCAGATCCGAGTCCCTTCACACCCTCCCCCACCTGGATCTCGGCCCCGATGCTTCCCCGCAGTCACCGGGCGGGCCAGAGGATCCTGCCAGACCACCGCATCGCTGTACGTCGCAGCCGTCCGTCGTCGTCCCGGTGAACGTCGGTGGTATCGGTCATCATCCTGCCGAGCTGCGGCGGTCCTTCCGACGCCAGGCGGCGCCCGTGGAGCAGCAGCTTGCTGCGCGGAAGAGAAAATCGCGCGGTCGCAGCGCAGTTGATCTCTCCGCCGTGGTTGTCGGTTCGACCGACGAGTTTGTGTTTGCGCTGCGTCACGCCGAGAGCGAGGTGTTTCGCCGCAGCGCATCGCGCGAGCGCTGGGAACGCGCGTACTGCGGCGGCGCGGAGCACAACACGCTGAGCGCAAAGAAGAAGGCGAGAAGGAAGAGGCAGAGCAGGGAGGACGAAGAAACAAGGCGCTGCTCGTGGAGACGGTCGCTCTGCTCGCTGTTCAAGGCGTCCAAGACGAAGCTAGACGACGAGCTGTGGACAGAGAAGCGCCCGCTGCTGCGCCGTCAGCGACACAGGGAGACCGTGGAGGAGTTACGGTCTCAGTCGCTGCCGCGCTCGTTCAAAGTTGGTCAGACGCCACCGCCGACACCGCGGCGGACATCGTCGATTGGAGAACATTTGAATCGCACGAGCGGCAAGGAGGATGATGTGCTCAGCGAGGCAGCGAATGCTTTAACCAATCCAGCGAGAGCGGCGAGATTTGATGTAATCGAGCTTGAGAACGGCATTACCGTCGAGCTGCTGTCTGGATCTCCAGTGACGATGGCAAAAACGAAGGCCTTTGATCGATCTTTGTCTGGCAAGAGGTCTCGAGATTTTGAGAAGAAAAAGCGCAAGTTGGGTACGAGTGATGAGGTGAGTGATGTCGGTGCTGGAATGACTGATGTGTCGATGTTGTCGTCGATTGAAGTAGACGCGAGAAAGAGGGAGGATTCGCGCCGGGGAGTGGATATTGTTGGTGCTAAAGGACAACTTGGGGCTGAGTCGTGCGATGCAGTCAGTGTCAGCCGGCTGAGGTTGGACGCAGACGACAGAGTCGACGAATATCCTTCGTTCTCTGGTAGGCATTTTAATTCACAATGCTCGATGTTGTTTCTTGAATCTGTAACTATATTTATTCATATGATCTGTGTACATACTACATGTTGTGCTTACAAGTAGCAGTGTTATGTGATTTTCTTATTTATAAATACCGGTACGGTACCAGCATTAATGATATTAAATGCTGTAATATGAAGGTGAGTCTTCCGTTTGGGCTCAATCTGTGATCAAAAGATCGTGATTCTGCTTACTTTTGACTGTCATTTTTTCGCACGTTATGCTAACCCTAAAATTCAGGTTTCAAATAGTACCTGTAGACAAATATCTACACTGCCTAGTGTGTCATGCTTTTGCTAACTTCATGCTAACTGCATTTGTTATAGATTCAACATTACCTGCCATTTTGTTTGATGTGCCTACATGTATGTTTACATCAACTGATGTTTGCTCAATTTGGTTCTTCATTTTGTGCTAGAGTAAACATTATGATAGGCTCCTATGCATTCGGCGGTGTATTACCTAGGATTTAATGTAACTAGAAAAGGTGTGCTTATATCTATCTAGTGTTAGTTTTTAATGGTTTTAGTGGCTTTTATGATTCAGATGAATTCATAGCCAAATTTTAGCATAATTTTGGCTGATTAACCAAGACACTTCGCTAGATGTTAACAAGAAAACGTCTGGAAAAAAAAATACCCCCCTAGCTGATTAGCGATAACTCAGCCAAAAACTGATATCTTTACTTTATCTTTTCAGGGATTGTAGCTGAGATAATTTGACACAAGTTTTGAAAATTTCTCTGGAAAATCTGCTTGCATTCATAAGTTATGAAACTTTTACCAAAAAAAGTTTAAAAATCGTTTTAACTAACACAGTGATGCCTGCAATTAGCATTTTTATGTCTTTCAGTCGCAGCGCTTTGAATCATTGAGGATAAATAAGAAGTCCTGAAATGAGTCGACTTCTTTGGTCAACAATAATTTTGATGTATTCTGTATTCACCATCTGTTCTGATGAATGCTAAGTATCTCCTTCAGCAGCGCAAGTCAGTCAAGTCGCGCACTGGTTTGTTTTCAGTTCCGCCGTTGTCTTCAGCATGGGTCTGTGGGCCTGGCACTTTACATGCATCACCCCCTCCCCCCCCCATTTATAGTGGTCTGCCCCAAAATAGGTCCTGCCAGTTTAGGGACGAATTTCAGAGATCGGCAGGCATCAAAATGCTATTTGCAGGCATCACTGTGTTAGTTTAAACGATTAAAAAACTTTTTTTGGTAAAAGTTTCATAACTTATGAATGCTGACAGATTTTTCAGTCAAATTTTCAGAACTTGTGTCAAATTATCTCAGCTACAATCCCTGAAAAGATAAATTAAAAATATGTATTTGTGGCTGAGTTATTGCGAATCTGCTAGGGGGGTATTTTTTGCCGCACCCTGTATAGGCCTGGTATAGGTATATCGTTAATGCTTAAATTACAAATGTTATGAAAATAATCACAATGTGATAATTTCTGGAGTCTGTGTAAATCATGAGCAGTAATGTTGTCCCGGTCAGGTCACACAAGGGGTCGCGCTGTCTACCAGCCTGTGCGGCCTGCGGGCTCAGCCGCAGGCTCCCAACCAGCAGCGACCAGGCTTCAGAACGCTTTACCATACCGCGTGTCACCCGGTGCACAGTGCAACGAGAGGTGTGACATTTCTGCTTGTTTTGTTCAATCTTGTTTTGTTGGGGTCTGTTCTAATGTCTAAATCTTGCCGGCGGCATCGAACATGTTGTATGGTTCAAATTTATACATTCTCTCCCTTTTGTACCCACAGAGCTAATAATGTTCACAGCAGTTCTGCCTTGTACTAGTAATTGCAAGCATAGCATGCCTGCAAGGGTACAGATTCATCTACCTCTGGCTGTGTTTTTAATTGGAGCTCTACCGAGGTCATGGAACCTTTACTATCCACCGCTTTGTTTGAGCTTATATATTTGCATCACGGTTGTGAAATGGTCCTAATGAATACATTTAGTATCAAAGAGACTGGCTACAATATCCTCTTTGTCTGATGCTTTCTATAGAGGCTGATGTAAAAGTGCTCAGCGGCATTGTGAAATAGTTTTGATACTTGGCCGTCGGGAGTTATTTGAGCCAAATCAATATTTGAGTTTGTCCTGAATTGTAGTGTAGGTATGTTGCAACTTTGAATGTTAACAAAGTATATATTTGTATAGAGTGCCTAATATAATTATTTACACTGCGTCTTCCAGTATAATGTCATGACAATGGGCGCAAAAAAACAGCGTTGTGCTTGATTCTCATAAATTTAATGTGGGCGAGAGTCAGGGATTAATAAAATATTACATAATATTATTGCAAATTGTATCGATGATTAAATTAATCCAACAAAAATGTTTCGATATTTGAAGGGTACGCTTTAACTCCTTAAATCCCCCTCCTGTACCTCTCCCCCCTCTCCCCCCTCTCCCCAACTCAGCACATACCCTTCATCACGATCATTTCTATGATCCTGAGTAACTTTCAACTACTCTTAATGAGTTCTTTTCTCTTCTTCTTTCAAGTGTCCTCAAGTACCTTAGCAATTATTATTATGGTCATTATATATTTATCAGAAATCCAAAGAGCTCATTTTATCTGAATATATTTCACTAATTTCTTTATAGCAGCGCTCATCACTAATGTACGTTATATGTAATATAATGTACTGTGTATGTATTAATGTAGGTTATATGTAAGTAATGTACTGTCAAGGACTAATAATTAATCACTAGCTAGCAAAGATTAATCACTCGTAATGATCGATAGAAAAATTAGCAACAGGATTGAAATTTTTTCTGAATTAATTCTTGTTTGGATTATAGCATATATGATTTAAAACTTCTAGACATGTATATCGTTTTGACAAATTAGCGTATTGATAGTTGCATTTCTTAATTTATGTAATCATAAGTATGCACCACAGAAAATTTTGCAATCAAAGATTGTAATATTTCCGCATACTTATTTATCTGAGCCTTTTTAAATTTTTCTTGAGCGTCCAGCTAAACTTTTTAATAACAAATGTATTGAAATGTTCCAGATGGTCGCCAAACATCGATCGCGGTCCATCCAACGGTACGAACCTCATCACCGTCCGCGTCGAAATCGAGTCGAAGAACTCGTCTCAGTCGTCTCCGAGCTCCGAGTTTGACCGCTGTCTGCGCCTGCTCAAGCCGCCCCCCAGCGCGGGGGGGGAGTGGAACCCCGACGAGATGCTCTCGCTCCACTCCCAGGACCAGGACGGCTTCTACACCTCCATGCACACGGACAGCGGCATGCTCACGCGGACCGACGACTTCCTGGCGATGGATGCCGATCTGACAGACATTTTCAGCGTGTCCAGTTTGCTTTCGTTTGATGTCGGCGGGGTGTGCTTGCCGATGAACGATCGTTTGAGTTTGTCAACTGGGGGGTCTGGAAGCAGTCCGTTAACCCCCAGAAGTCAGCTCGTCGCGCCTCTTAACAGGCAGCAATCCTATGAGTCATCAGCTAAGAATGAATATAATTCTAACAGTTTGATTCCGCCAAAAGTTTTTAAAGAGTTGAGCGGCCATGCAGTTTCAAGGGGTGATGGGAATGTGAATCAGGTTGCTGATGGAGCATCTGAAGGTGATGTGAGCCCAGGTACCGACGGGTCCTTGTCCGAGGCAAACTTGACTCGCCTGACGACGTCAACTAACTCGCACGCTGCCGGCTTTCTCTCGCTGTGCACCATCACGCCGCTGAACAGCGAGGATGAAGCGGAGGAATTTGCTGAAGCAGAAAATGTCAGCCAGTGGACGCAGGACGCGGCGCTGAAATTAATTTATCCTCCATTAAGCACGAGTAGTGTATTGTCAGGATTAAGCTTATCGGGTGCTTCGGCATGTACTTCTGTGTCGTCGGCCATTGTGCCGACCATGGCTTCAGCGCCTGTCATCAAGCCGACGATGATCAATAGACCGTTTACTAGTGAAGTTGCTACAAACGAGTTTTCTACTTGGCCTACTACACAAATCTCGAAGCGAATCGCAGATGAAAGCGTGAATGGTACCAAAAAAATTGAGGGAAGAGAGGATGATCAGAAAATATCCCTTGACGTTATAGGTGTTTTACAGGAGCAAGATCTTCATAGTTCTAGTTTGAGTGCTCGTACTGATACACAAATGAAGAATGCGTTTGATTCGAGCACTGATTCCAACAAGAATGCTAAAGCTTTAACGACGTTCCAAGTCGATAGAAATAACAGTCTGAATCTTAGGGGTAATCGTTCTTGCCACAGCGATAACGATTTGGAAAACATCCCCTCAAAGTATCGTCCGATTATCGTTGTACATCCTAAGCAGCGTGATCCGGCTTCTATTGAGAACAATGATGTGGACGCATTAAAATCTAAGTTAAATGAATCATCCGTTGCATTCGTTACTCCGAAAAAACTGGGTTCTGATGATCGTTTTGCAAAATCAAGCAGTGATAGCAAGCACACTAAACAGAGTATGCAAAGTAATTTGGTACCAGCGCCCGCACGCCTCGTTATTACCGCACCGGTTACTAAGCAAACCGAGTATGTTGAGAATCCTTTCAAGCGATCGCTCTGCTCTCCCGTATCGCCGGAGGATTTTCGTAAATTTTCGATAAATAATTCTTCAAGCGATGCTCAACGATTGAGAATGCTGAGAAGCCGTCCGTCAGTTTCATCTGAAGAATTTGAAGTTAACATTTCGCCGATTTCGACAACCGGGAGGACGTCGCGTAGTAGTTTGCGTCCGCCTTCATCATTAGCTAATGAGAAAGAAGGCGGATGGAAAATGGAGCCTGTTGAGTTTGATGAGCTTTGTTTGCAGACATCAGATGCAGATACCGAGAGACTCCGATCGAATAGATTATCTAAACCTACACATTCCTTGAATGATTCCTCAGTGTTGAATGATTCCACACAGCCGAGTGAATCCGTATGTCATTCCTTTAATAATTCCACACCGTTGAAAGGTGACAGAATCTCCAACGATGGTGCTGCAGGTAAATCAACTTGGGTTAGCGCCACAGATGGTTCGTATCGTAAAGAGACCAACAACAACGTTAAGTGCGTCGAACACAAGAACAATTTATCGTTTGATTCAAAGTTAGGTGCAAACGACGCAGTGAAACAATTTTCCGACATTCCTGCTAAGAATTCTGACCGCGTTAAATCTGCCAAACTTGCTTTCTTAGGCGCCAACTCTAACGCTGCTACGATTGGTTTGGCCGCTGAGCAGAAAATGGCACAGTTCTCTAAATATTCCAGTCAAATGGCTAGTAAGCCTATTGCCGAAACTTCATTTAGCCATGCAGATTCAAGAATAAGTAGATCCGGTACAATGAATTTTCCAGACAGCAATGGATCTTCTAGAAAATCGAGCATCAACTCGGGAAACTTCAGAAGCGATGGGCCGAATGTTGGCCCTGATAGATGTATATCTTCAGTCATTGGTGTTTTGCAGAAGCCAGGCATCGAGTCCGACTCCAGTGGCTTGGGTAGTTCGGTTACTTCGGCTAGTCCTTCCATTACTCCAGAGTACTTTTCTTTAGCCCAGTCCGGCACTGACGTGTTCAGTGCTCCACTGTCTTTAAGCTATTTGTCAAGGCCTCCTGCAAGCCCAGTCTCTCAATTACCAGACGATGATTGGAATTCCCATTTTCTGTTTGACAGGCCGAGTGCGATCAATACTGGCAAAGCTTCTCATCAAACTGCTGTCTGACGCCTCGTCATTAGAACATACTTGAAATAAATTTGTAGTCGTTTTTTGTTATTTTTTGTCTCGAGTCAGAACAGCTGATTTTGCTTTGTAGTTTATTCTAATCGCTGGTTGCATTTATGCGTTTGCTATGGCATTGATAGCGCATTATTTGTTTTTTGTACGAGTAGTTTTGTACGCTGGTAATTTGATGAATGAAGTGCATATCTCTGTAATGTAGTTCCGCTAGCTTTTTTAATTTAAATGAAAACAGTCTATAGATATTATATGGTGATGTGATGACTATTATTATCAGATGAAATATTATATATGCGGATATGCAATTTATTATGTTTAGAGGTCAACAGGATATTACGACAAAATTACTCTGTTGCGAGCTCTTATATTGCTTGTGAAATTCTAAAGGTTTTATTGTCTCATGAATGACGAAATATTTTAGGAGTAAATCGTTTTCCAAAATGAAGTGTAATTGATAACAATATAATATACGTATAACTTTTTTGTCATTTGCTTTAGTTTTAAAAGTTTATTCAAACATAAAGAAAAGAGGAGAAAAGATGGCCAATGATTCTGCAATGAAAGCAGCTTTGATTTGAATACTTTCCAGTTGAAATTGTCAATGGCAGATCCGGGATTAGAGTATAGTGACGGACTTGAGCCCAAATAAACGCACTATAGCATGTTCTAAGCAAAAAACAACTCTGTTTAGCTTTTGATGGATGCGAATTAACTTGGAGTCTGAACGCTACGTATCTGCCTCGTTGCACCATCCCCTGCAGGCCGGGGAACAAAGAAAAGGCTTGCAGCTCAGAGCTCTGTGGGCGAGTCGTAAAAGGCGACTAAAGATGGGGAGCGGTTCTGTGTCGGCTCTCTTGCGCAGAACCGGAATGTATATAGTCTTTGTGCCAAACTAAAAAAGAATTTAAATAAAAATCAAAAATCGTTGCAACCTTCAAGGGGGTCAGAAGGGGGCAGGGGAGCAGTTGAATCCCGATCTCACACATGGACCTGCCGCTCAAGTGATAGCAGATCTCTTAAAATGAGTATATTTGGAAGTTGATGATTAATTGAATGCTGAATAATATCGATGAAGTATAATGTGGTCTACCGTTAATTGAGTTATTAATTAGACACGTCCTACAGAAGTTTTAGAATATGACCATTCACTGAACTACACAGAGTGCATCTCTTTTGTATATTGTTACTAAAGGTATAATATACCTAGAGAGCGAAGCATAAAATTTATTTCTTGATTATATAAAAGAGGCTCAGTTCTGACCGTTGCATTGTAGCCGTAGTAAAGTTCTCAGGCTGAGTAGGCTGTTGGTAGGCTGCAATCGATGTGTGCAGGTAATGTACACAGTATATCAACATCGTGCCTGCACTATCTAACTCAATTTAAAAGCAATAGTAAGTGATGTTTTTGTGCGCTCAATGTCATTGCCTTGTATTTTGTTGAGTAAATGTGCTCTGATTATTGCTCGTAGCATAGGCCCTTAGATTGTTGGTTAAGAAGGTCGAAGGTGCGGTGTTTGGATTCAAACTTCATATAAATGTTTGTATTGAAATCCTAGATCTCAATATTTATAACGTTGTCAATAACTACTTGAGATACTTGCATCGAAGGCCCGTATTTATTTGGTTATTTGTGTGACAGTCGTTTCTTAACTGTGTGTGATCGCTGGAGCTCTTCTGTTGAATATGAAGGTTGTTTCCAATATCTATAGCTGTGTTGTAGAATTAATAAAAATCTTGCTTATCAGTTTTGTTGCTCAATTAGGAATGATCAGAAGTAAGTAGTAGTTTTTGTCTGTAGGCCTATAGCTATGCTCATGCCTACTCTTTTCGCAGTGTCAAAAAAAAATCGCTGTAGATTTTATTTTATTTGTATAATAGCGCTCGCAACAAAACGATTTTAAAGACGGCGTAATGTGTGAATGTCCGGGCTCAAAAAATGTGAACTTTTATATTGTTGCATCATAAAAAACTTGTGTAAGCTGCAGAATTTTGTTGGCCCGGTGATGACCTGATCGTCAAAACTTCTCAAATTTATTGACAATCTGAATAACTCTGAGCTGGTTCAATACTTTTTTTGTATAATAAACATCGATGGACTGGTCCATTTTACCATCGTGTGTTATAAATTTTGCACGAAATATTAAGACAAAAAGTGTGGGGTTAGAAGATGCCACCTTGTTTCATTTAGAAACCTATGCATTTTAGGTGTAACTTTACGCAGTATATGAGTATGACATGCCCTTAAGATGTCGCAAGCTAGCAAAATAGGTGTAAAGTTAAGAATGAGCAGTAACAATGTAGGCAAAAATAAAAGATCACGCGATTTTTGAAAGTGGTTAAGCTTCAAAGAACTTGACTGCATGAACAGCCTAATGCCATGCGTAGCCTAATTGACAGATTGATTATTGTATGCTCTACTCTTGTGGGGAATAAAAAGCTTCATATTATGCATGTATCAACATACACGTATCATCCACAGGTTGATTATGCATGTATCATCATGCATGTTTCGTCTACAAATTGGTCATGCCACCTTGCCTTGCTATCATCGTGTGCCAATTTGGGTACTGAAAGGCAGTACTTTGATAAATGTACACCTGGTTATCCTGGATTTATTTTTATTATTTATTCTTTGTTAAAATTAATAAATGAAAATATCAAAAGCAGTAGTTTGGAATAATTTATTGCATTATAACTTACTGGGGCCGAAAGTTAGTGACGGATTAATTAGACTAATTGTTGAAGATTAATGTTTGTAACGAATACAGTATCTCTTAATGATGTGTGACATAGTTGTTTTTATAAATTTTGTTCAAATGATTTTCCCTATATATCGCCCAAGTGCTAGCAATTGATTATAATTTATCATTCACTTATGCCTGCATGTCCCGTGAATCGCGTCTATATACGATAAATGACATTGATGAGTTTGTGATCAGATCAACTGATTTAAATAGTTCATCATTTTCTTGTCTACAAGCACAATGAATGTCTAGAGGCATAATGTATCTTGGTGAGTGTCTCCTACGACACTCACCAATGATAGAGACGCGCGAGACCTTCAATTTAACTTCTCGATGCGCGCAACTACACACAAACATAGGCTGCGCAGACAGAGAAGTTATCATAGGTGAGTGTCGTAGAGGCTGATTCTACATGATGTTCGGTGTGTTCCTGATGTCAGATAATGCGATAATTGTGCGGTGACGAGGCCGCGCAGCGAATGTGATGCTCTACTATGCTAATCACGAGGAGCAGGACCTTGGAGGGGCGGCTGGCTGCGTCAATCCCGCTGACCTCGACTGTAGCATGAATACCAAGTCATGGTCCGACCGCAAGTCGTCCATTCTCCAGTCGGAACGAAGCATCCAGTCGTGTTACTTGCTCGGCAGTCGGCGCGGAGCAAAGGGATATCGCGGAATCACCCTTCAAGGGAAAATTTACAACTTCCTCGAACGACCGACTGGATGGAAGTGTTTCATGTATCATTTCACTGTGTCAGTGATTGATTTAGTTCACTTCAAATTATGAAATTTCACTTGTGAATGTCAACTCATAGGATCAGAATGTTAACTTAACTCATAGGGTCAGAACGTCAACTTAAAGCAATTAATTAGGGATAAATATGCGACTCACAGCCATTAAACTTAAGCTTTTCAGTGTTTTGGTTAAAATGTACGAATTATTGCACAAATTGTTGTATGAATTCTAGAGATTTGTTTCTTTTCCGTTCACGGTGTTTTATGATCTATGATTAACTGCGTAAAACGAAATCCAACCCAATGGTCATGATGTGCACTGGCCGTTCATTCACTCACCATTTATGCAAGAGCTTTGGCTAGTAAGGTAAGTGATAGTCTATTTCTGGTGCATCCTGTGCAGTTTAGTGTGTTCTACGCAGGTTCATGATGGTGCTCGTCTGTCTCATATTCAGCGTTCTCTCCACCATTACACTGTACGAAACCTTTGCCAATGGAACCCTCTTCTGGATGGTACGTATATTTTACACGCTTATTTTGGCAGCTAATTACTATCGTCTTGTGATTAGTATTTTCTTTACATCAGTTTTCTTTCAGCAGTACGTAAAGGTTCATAACTTGACATAGAATGCAGTGAGGACGAGTGCCATTGTTTGAACACACACTTTTTTTAGAAGATACTTTTTGTTTTCTATCTAACAAAGCTCTTTGTACCAATTTTTTATAATTTAGATGTATGAATTTTGGCACTTAGAAACCGCTTCAAATGGCTTAAAAAACTTTGATTATTGAAACGCAATTGAAGTGAATAAGCAAAATGATGCAAACTTCTCTGCTATTGCTGTTTAACTTCAAGCAGAGAAAAAAATTTAGATGCAATTAATACTTGGCAAGTTTTTTTTTGTGATAATTTTGTTACCTGACATTTTGTGACCAAATTTTTCAGATATCATGGCAATTCTTGAAAATTTAATTTTAGACTGCATCAACACACACTTTAGTGTTGTGCAATCATGCATACATTGTAGAATAAATCCATGTAGTTTATATTATGTGTGTCGCTATTTGAGCCTTATATTCCTTAGTACTTTTATTTATATTTAAACAATGTTACGAGTAATATGATATTGCTTATTCTTTAATATATATCTGAAAATAAATACAATTTGATGCAATCGTATCCTGAATACAGTACTGCTAATTATACAAACGTAGACTTATAATTTTGTATCATGTATTCTTTTATACTGCATTGCTGCATATTGAGATTGCTAGCTGTTTGTGTTTGCTTGTAGGAGATAGTACTGGTCGTGTTCTTTGGCATTGAGTACATTGTTCGCCTCTGGTCGGCCGGCTGTCGGAGTAAATACATGGGCTTGTATGGCAGGCTCAAGTTTGCCAGAAAGCCCATTTCTATTATAGGTCCGTTTTAAACTAACATGCTTTGGGAAATATAATATTTGAAATGTTTCTGAATATTTAATGTAAATAGTAGATTTGCACAGTAAGGCGCTGTGGTGTAGTGGTTAAAGCGTCGCATTGCGATTCTAGAGGACCAGGGTTCAAGTCTGCGCTGCAACTATTAAACCATGCGTTACAGGCCCTTCAGCGAGGTTATTATGGGTGCAAGTGTTGCTAGCTGCTAACCCCGCACCAGATAATTATTTATTTGGTTGGCGTCAGGAAGGGCATCTGGCCATTAAAACTCATCTCCTGCAGTCCTCATCAGGGTACGAACGTCTATGCCTGTGTAAAAACGTGGACACTGGCAGATTAGATGGCCAAAAAGGCGATTGTTATTATTTTTAGTTGGTTTGGTGTTGCGTTGCTTGCCTGAAAGACATTATCAGGAGCTTTCCCTTGCCACTGAATCCATTTATATATATACTATCGAAAACAGGCGACTCGAGGCAGGTAAATGGGTAAATGGGCAAGCAGATTTTATTTGAGTTTAATTGATGAAAAATGGCTTAAAGCACTTTTGACAACTTTTGAATGTTGATTAATTTAATTAAAATTTCATATGTGTTTTACTTTAAATATTTAAAATATCCGGTATTGTTTTTTGCAAGCTTTTACTTTAGATTTAATGTAATTTTAATTTTGTTACGCAAGTCACAGTAAGTTGTATGGAGCCCGCATGCTGTATAGAGTATGCTGTACAGTGTATGATGTATAGTGTATGCTGTACAGTGTATGTTGTACAGTGTATGCTGTATAGTGTATGTTGTACAGTGTATGCTGTATAGTGTATGCTGTACAGTGTATGTTGTACAGTGTATGCTGTATAGTGTATGTTGTACAGTGTATGCTGTATAGTGTATGCTGTACAGTGTATGCTGTATAGTGTATGCTGTATGTTGTATGGTGTATGCTGTGCTGTATAGTGTACGCTGTATAGTGTATGCTGTGCTGTATAGTGTACGCTGTATAGTGTACGCTGTATAGTGTATGCTGTGTAGTGTACAGCATGATCAAGTCTTGAATTAATGTTTCTACTCACTGCGTGATGCACTGTACAATATGTGCATACTTGTTTTCAGATTTGGTTGTTGTCGTAGCTTCTGTCGTTGTATTATCCATCGGCTCCAATGGACAAGTTTTTGCAACTTCTGCCATTCGGTAACTTTATGCAGAGCTTAACCCGTACTCAGTAAATATAGAATAGTATTTGTTAAAAGAATTTTAATCAAGGGCTAGCTAAGTTTCAAACGATCTAATAATTTAATAATAATAAGTTAGCAATGTTGACGCGTGTATCTTCTATTTCTGTATTTCTGTGCTCTATTTAATCTATTATTGTAATGCTGTTGAGATCTTACTTTCAAGGTTAAGTTTAGCCTTGATGAAACATGCATGACTTTGCGCCCTCTCCTTCTAAAACAGGCGTAGTGCTTAAAGAACGCGTAGGCCTACGCCACCTCAGTCGATTTTCAAGCGTAATGCTACGTATTGATATTGCTGCTCTATAAATATTGCTTCGGATCCCAAATTTGTGAGTGAAAATTCCAAGACCCGTCGCGTTGCGGATGAAAATTAATTCACGACGTCCATTTAAAGTTAGGCGTACAATTTGCATCTAATCATCATTTATAGCATACTAAACCTAGCCCTGCTTGTCATTGTAAGTGTGCATGTGTTGCGGCCGCAGGGGCGTTCGATTCTTGCAGATTCTGCGCATGCTGCATGTCGACAGGCAGGGGGGCACCTGGAGGCTTCTCGGCTCTGTCGTCTACATTCACAGACAAGTCTGTACTAAACCGTGGCTAATTGCTAGCATCGATTTATGATATCAATTGTTGCGTCTGTCAAGCAAATGTTACGTCGTGTGCGTATTATAATTGAGTTGTGCACACGCAAATCTCATGCACATATATTTTATCGCAGAAATAATTGCAGCAATGAGTTGGTGAACAAATGATGCTGATATTTTACTATAGTTTTTAGTACGGTGCAGATTTTAGAATCCAGAAAAAAAAATTTAGTTTTCTGTGTTAAATTTTTGTGTTTGTTTGAAGTTGATTCTTTTTTGCGAAACCAACGATGGATACCGTTATTGAGCATAGAATATAGTCTGATTTTTGGAGTCTAAACACGTGTACCGTTGCCTGGTTGTTTGTAGGAGTTGATTACGACTCTGTACATCGGATTTCTTGGCCTCATATTTTCCTCTTACTTTGTCTACCTCGCCGAGAAGGATGCTGTCAATGAAAATGGGAGGGGGGAGTTCACGAGCTACGCTGATGCCCTCTGGTGGGGGGTGGTAAGTTGCACGTGCTCGGATTCTGTGTGTTTTTATAAGTCTGTTATTCTGCCAATATTTGTATATTGGAAAGTTTGAAGATAACCTCTGATCATTGCAGAACAGGTAATAAGCGCTAATTTGTTTGCATAAAATTATTTTTTCTTACAAAAGAATTTGTTTGAGGAACTTTGGAAATAAATTGCTTACAACTTTTATATCTGAATACAGGTAGTTTTCGCGCGATCGAAATTGAAGTGTTTCTCGTTGAAAGCTGCTTAAATCCAGTAATGCCTCCTACATATGATATTGTGTATAAACATGGTTCTATTTGCATTGATTATTGACAGAATGCGAGACGCTGTGGTGTAGTGGTTAAGGCATCGGACTTTGAGTCCAGGACAGGCCATTCAGCAAGGCTGTGAAACACACAGGTGTTGCTAGCGGATAATCATCATCCAGGGTAGTTTATTATTCTGGTTGGCGACAGGAAGGGCATCCGGCCATAAACACCCAGCTCCAATAAGTGTCTAGCCTGTGTTAACATGGACACGGCGTTACAGGCTTGCCTGCAGCGTATTAGAATGGACGTCAAAAAAGATTATTATTAATATTACTCACAGAAGGTTCGTTTCTGTAACAGGTTTTTCTTTTTCTATATATTCGACGATCGCTCTTAGTTCTTGTTCTTTGCCATCGACAGATAACGGTCACCACAATTGGCTACGGGGACATCGTGCCGCAGACGTGGATGGGGAAAATTGTCGCTTCTTGTTTCTCTGTATTCGCAATCTCCTTCTTTGCTCTTCCAGCTGTGAGCATTAGCTGCTATCGATTTATTTGTTCATTTTCATTTACTTTCCTAATCTTTAATTTCCTTTGCGCTTTAAGGTTCTAGAAACTATATGTTGTACGCAGCGTTCTATTTCAAAGTAGTTGACTATGATTGAAGTAGTCTATTTTAAAGTAGCTTGATAGAAATTATACAAGTTTTTAAATGATTAAAAAATGTGAATATGTTTGTATGTGATAGTTCAATAAAAATGTATGTTTTTTTCTGTGTGTGCACCGTTCTGTGTATGTGAAGTGTATTTATATACTCAAAATGAGCACTTTTGTTGGGACTATAAAATTTGGTTCATTATGCAGTTACATAGACTAGTGGGCAATCAGAGAGGTAGTACCATCAACATGTGTCATTTGATAAATTTTCTAATAGCTGTAATTTAAAAGATTCGTATGATCTTTTGCTACCAGTTTATTCTTAGAATTGTGCTATTAAATAGATAATCCTCACTTTATTCAGTGTTTACTATCGATTAACTTTATTTGTATACTCTGAATGTTAAAAAATTGAGTGTGCTTCTGATACGTTCTAGGGAATTTTGGGTTCTGGGTTTGCGCTAAAAGTCCAGCAGAAGCAGCGACAGAAGCACTTCAATCGTCAGATTCCTGCTGCGGCGACCCTCATACAAGTGAGACTTGTCTGTTTGTTTTAACGTGCCTTCTTCCAGCTTATGTGATGATTTTACTTTTTCTGATGGGATTCATGTGCTGCAGTGCATTTTGTTTAATGTTCTTTGATGATTGTTTGATAATTATACGATTGTCAATTCATTGCGTTTGTCTATTGTTGTTAAGCAATTAGCTACTATTAATGGTGTGATTATAATTGTGTGATTTTTGTTCTATATATATGATTAGTTGCTGAGCTTCATGCGTGTGCTAATTAAGACCTGTATACAATGTTTAACTGTTTCTTGAATTTAAGAGGAGAGAAAATATATAGTATCCATCTAATTAACGCCTGCTGCACTTGTGTGCAGTGCCTGTGCACTGCTATGCCGCTTGTCTGCGCCTGTGTGCAGTGCCTGTGCACTGCTATGCCGCTTGTCTGCGCCTGTGTGTAGTGCCTCTGCACTGCTATGCCGCTTGTCTGCGCCTGTGTGTAGTGCCTCTGCACTGCTATGCTGCCTGTCTGCGCCTGTGTGTAGTGCCTCTGCACTGCTATGCTGCCTGTCTGCGCCTGTGTGTAGTGCCTGTGGCTCTGCTATGCAGCGGAGCCCAAGTCTAATTAACGTCTGTCTGCGCCTGTGTGCAGTTTTTGCATGTGTGTGCAGTGCCTGTGCGCTGCTACGTCGCCTGTCTGCGCGTGTGTGCAGTGCCTGTGGCGCTGCTATGCCGCGGAGCCCAAGTCGCGCTTCCAGGCGACGTGGAGCATCCACGTTGCGCAGGAGCACTCGAGTGGCCTCGTGCGCACCTTCAGCCGTGTGGCGCGTCGCGCGAGCCTCTCCCTCACGCGCAAGCGCAACTCCAAGAACAGCCTCGACTCATCCTCCGTTGTTGCCGGGGGAGCGGCGGGGGGCGCGGCGGGGGGCAGGGGGATGGGGGGAGAACGGCAGGGCGAGGACGAGGTGTTTTTTTCTGATGTCAGAGGTGGGTTTGTGGTGCAGTGTAGCGTAGACTTTTTGAGTAGTTGAACTTACAAATTTTGCAATCTTGAGTTTGAACTTGTTGTACTATTTCAAAGTGTGGCATGTTGTCGCTATTCTAGATTTGCCATATAACTTTGTTTAAGTTCATATAATCTAGTTCATTTTCAGTGTTGCATATTGTTTTAAGTATTATTATATTTATTTTGTTTCATGTTTCATTCTGATTTGTTTTATATCCAGCAGTTTATTAGTTAAGTAGTAAATATGGTTCATAAATGACTGCGGCAACTAATACTACTGCTGTTGCTGCCTGCGTTGAGAGTTGTTTCCTCCTTTAGTTCTTTCGTTTTGTTGGTTCTTTATTTAGCGCATGTAATATAATTCATGCGTGCATGTGTGAAGGTACAGCGAGTCAGCGAGTGGCCGACTCCAACCCGAATCAGTTTGGTCTGTGCAACACGCCTGGACACGAGTCGACCTTCACCGACTATGACAACGACTACGAGGCGCCGGCCAAGCCTGTCCAGTCAGCTCTTCTTTCACGTCTTCTTTTTCTTCTCTGGTGTTTTGCTTTTGGATGGCAAATATAGAATTTATTCTATCAGTTTCTTTGTTTATTTAGACTGAGTTTTTGTATTTATGTTTGTTTGTCAGCTTGCTAGGAGGATTATTTTGATAGGATTTCTTATTAAATAGAGTTTGGTATGTTTTATGATTATACTTTGTGCATTTGTCTCGATGGTTCTTGAATTATATGGTTTTTTTAATTCTCTTAGGTTTTTTTGTAGTGCACCAGTTATTTATGTGTGAAGTTCTTAATTTAGGAACGAAATGAGATTTTTGGTTTTCTTATTTACATCAGAAATAACTCGGACTAACTTGCACACTGGAGTTTTTCTGAGTCGTTTATAAATCTCATCTGTAATTTTCTATCGAATAGTTGACGCGACATGGTCTTGTGTAATGTTGAGACTGGTGCCTGATGGGTTTACTGCCTGTCTCTCAGACTGACGGAGGCTCATCGTGCCGCCATTCGTGTCATCAGGCGAATACGATACTTTGTCGGACGAAGGAAATTTCAGGTTTGTCAAGATGATCCGATATCATTCATTTTTGAGAGATTTCAACTAGTATATTGAAATAGACTCTGCGAGCTGTAAAACTTCTTTTGGGAGTTTATAGCCAAATTATAGCGTAGGACTGCTACTTCAAAGGGAAACATGTGAAAAAAAAAGAAAATATATCATTGCCGCAAACTTCTGAGGTCCTTAATGATGCTGTGATGTGTTTGTGATGGCAGCAAGCGCGCAAGCCGTACGACGTACGTGACGTCATAGAGCAGTACTCACAAGGACATCTCAACATGATGGTTAGGATCAAAGAACTGCAGAGAAGGTAGACTAATACGAGCTACGATTGAGCTCGTCTTATGCTCTGCTTTTGTTTTAATTCTGCATAGAGTGTCGCGTCATGTTTTCTTGTCTTTTATAATTTTTTATGCAAAATGCGATGACAATAAGAATATTCAGATTGAATCATCAATAAAATAATCTATTTGTTTGTGATTCAAAATTTAAATGATATGCAGATTGCACATTTAGAAATTGTCTAAATGTCTTTGAAAAAAATCTTTCAAGATACTTTAATGAATTGGACAAATGCGTAATGTCAATATTAGTTTTGGTTTTATATATGCGGACGAAAGGTCTGAAATTTGTATTGAAGTACCAGAAGGTGCTAGGAGGAAAATAGGTGAGTCTGTAACTCTGCATTACACTAACTCAAATGCTATACCATTTTGTTGAGATGATTGGTGTTGTGCGTGACTGCTTAGGCTAGATCAAACGTTGGGTAAGCCCGGCGCTTGGAACATTAGCAACAGCAGTAACAGGGATAAGCAGAATTCCACTGTTGTAGCGCGATTGTCACGAGTGGAATCACAGGTACTTAAGTCATTGTACTCAATACTCATTGTACTCGATATTCATTGCACTCAATACATGAGGTACTCAGTATTCCTTGTTCTCTGTACTTCTGGTAATTTGTGCTCGGTACACATTGTGTTTAATTTATGTTGCACATTTCCTATTCGCCTAAAGTGGGTCGGTTTTCTAGTCTAATTTATGTTGCACATTTCCTATTCGCCTAAAGTGGATCGGTTTTCTAGTCTTTATGTTGCAATTGTTGCATGTGACAGAATTTTTTGTGAATGTGTTATTTCGTTGACAAATCTGGCAGCAATTTCTTAGACAATCCGCAGGATTTCTTAGATAGATCTTGGAATTTTTGGACAAACCTTGCGGTTTCTTACGCAAAGCTTGGGATTTCTTAGACAAAAATTAGGGATTTTAAAAAACTTGGATCTATAGAACGCGTGGTTTGACAACATCGCTTCTGCTTAAAATGGCAGTTGTCACTTGTTCGCTTTGCACGCAATCAATGTTCCTTCTAAGTGCGAGGCTGTGCGGCTGCGCGGCCCCGTACACCTTGGCTGCGCACCTCAGCTCTGACCGTCGTAACCTTATGTAAACTCGGAGTGAACGATAGCAAGTAGGGCAGTTAGTTTAAACAGTCTTTATGAAGCCAATATGGACAATGACTGTCAAGACTAGATTGAAAAATCTGTCAGCACCCCCCCCCCGCTCTAGAGTTCAAACACGCTGGAACTATGTTAATTATTCAGAAAGACCGCGCAACAATGACATGACTTTAGATAAGTGCGCACACCACTTTTTTCCTCTGCATACACACTTTAAAAATTAGAGGGAATATTGCACGCATTGTCATCTGACTGATGCGCGTTCAGATGTCGAAGATGGACAACAAGTTGGATCAGACACTTAGACTTCTCAACGTGCTCGTGCAGCGTCGCGCCACTGGGCCTCATCCCCTCGCTGCCCCCGCAGATAACTCACAGGACGCCGACCAGGTCTAGATGCTCTGCGCAGGGCTAGGGCTAACTGGACAGTATCCAACTCTGCACAAGTTCAGGTCCATCTCTGCACCTATGCGCAAGACCAGATCTAGACACTCTATGCCTATGCGCAAGGCCAGGTCTAGACACTCGACACTTGGCGCATCTGTACGCGCCGGGCTGCGCTTTTTTGCAAGGCTGCGTCTTTGTGCAAGGCCAGGCCTGCTAGACATTATCCAACTCCGCGCAAGGCCAGGGCTAGATATTACCTAACTCTGCGCAAGGCCAGGTCTACTAGACACCTGGCTCTGCGCAAGGCCAGGTCTAGTCATTCTACAATTCTGTGCAATAATACTTCTAGACAGTCTCTGTGTGTATTGTCAGACACAGCTATGCATAGCTGTATCTTTACTGTAGCCTAGGATGAGTAAGCATTCACCAGTCTTTAACTGATCAATGCAGCGCTTGTGAGTGAAGTTTCAGAGCCATAAGATGTGGAATTGTGTCTGCAATAAAATTTGATTGTGTCTGCAATAAAATTTGATTGCTTCGCAGAATTTGCTGATCAACGTTCAGTTGTGACCTCAAACTGGGCTAGCTATACTTGAATCTGCTACAGTCTGCCTCGTTTCTCATTTATTTGTTCATAATTCTGTATTTTGTAAGTGTATCTTATCAGGATATAAAGCGTGTATTATACAGTCTTGTGGTTCAAATAGTGCAGTCATTTCTTGTTCAAGTAATCTGCTGAAAATGTCATCAATTCTGGTGCACTGATCATGGTGCCAAATGGCCTACGAAGGCCCATTTTGATATTATCTCTTTTTAGCACAAGTCAATGGTTATTATAATAGCGAAGTCTACTGTTAAATTTTAGAGTAGGGTAGAGTAGAGTCTACTGTTAGTTTTAGAGTATTTAAAGTAATTTTAGCTTATTTTGAAGCCTGGAGGGTATTTGGCAGTAAATACGAGTCAGTAAGTGGCATAATAATGGTTGTAAGCTAGACTAGTTAGTGATATAGTAGCTGTAGCAGTTACTGCAATTTCAGTGTAATATGCAATGGTTTTTTCAAAATCGTATTTGAATGTGTGATGTTAGACTTGTGTCTTCCATGACATTAAGACAGTAATTCATGAAGTCTGTTAATCCACACGATACTGCTTTTCAGACATAATTATAGTTCATAGTTCTAGTAACCTTGACTTTGCATAAGCAGAATTGGGGTGCATATGCAGGATGTAAAGTTGTCATGTAAAGCTGCCACATTGCTCGTGTGTATAAATATCTAAAGAACTACGAATTTATGGCGCTGAACTTATTTTTGCAGCATTCAATAGAAACTGTTACAAATAATTGTATATTGGACTATTTTAATTTAGTCTCTTTTGCAGTTTGGCAGCATAAGACATTAAATCAAGTACGCTCTATTTTTGTTACATATATACTTTTTTCATTTTTGGTGGTTATTAACTTGAGGAGGAATAGAAATTTAAACAAGTATGGGCGTTATAGATACTTTGTTTTTATGTTACAATCAAGCATTGAATGTGCTGACTATATTTATTTTACTTAATTGCTTATTACTTGATAATTAACTTAATTACTTTATTATACAGAATCAAAACATTAGCTTGTTTTACTAAATTCATTATGTACCTCATGAAATTTTCTATTGTTATATCAATTAATTGATTCAGGAGATTTGTTATCTATCATACCTACGTTCTACTTTTATCTAATGTTGCTAAGTTTGTATACAGAAGTTCTTTTTCGTTCTTTTTTAACGCAATTTTGCAAATTGAATTTGAGGATGAAAGAAATATTCTAATCAATTTACACACCTGATTGGTTTATTAACATAAATTATTAAATTGAAACTTCGTTATATTTATGTTTTTTCTAGGTTTCATATTCAGATTTTATGCACCCCTGTAAAGTTTAACTGGGACTACCCATCACTTTACCGTCGGACTTTTTACCCATTTTTCATCCCACAGCGCCAGTTCTGCTTACCAAAAGTGGCCCACTTGGCACTCGCATTCGCTGCCCGGCTCCAATCAAGCGAGTCGGGACTTCTTACTCATTTAAAGTTTGAGAATAGGTTGAGGTCGTTTCGTCCCCAATGCCTCTAATCATTCGCTTTACCGGATAAAACTGGTCATTATTATTGCCATGAAAAGTAATTCATAAAATTACAAACGGATTAATAATTAGGGTAATCATTCCGTATGAATTACTAATAGCCCAACTTGCTGACATTCTGAGGCTGTGCAATAACGGTGCGCTAGCTGCGATACGGCGCAATGGCTTCTTGAGATTATTATGCTGACAAAAGTTGCGTGTGGACGCTAAATTTGCGTCATCATTGAGTTTCCAATTAGAATTTTTTTGAGATTATTTTTTTGTTATTTTAACCCGAACTGCATTCGGTTCAGTTCTAGCGAATTAATTTAATTTGAAGGTAATTTGCATCATAGTATTAAGTTTGCAATAGTATATATTATATGCTGAATTATTGTTTGCAGTTAATGTACCACCTGGTTAATAGAAAATTGCTCTGATCAATAGATGGGTTGAATTTTTTGTCTTATGTTCATGCTTGACCTCTATTGTATAAGTGATTATAATAAGTGATCGTATAAGTCTATAGTAGAATGTGATATTGGAATTTGAAAATGGGATCCTATTTGATCATAATAATTTCTTAATTATTTCAGATCTTACAAATAAAAAAAATTATTTTCTGTTCAAAGTAAATGTTGTTTACTAAATATAGACATTCGTCACAATGACAACGATGTAAACTTGTTTATGGCCATTTTTGTTTGTAGTAGATGCCTCTCGTATATAGCTCCGCTGCTTTGTTTCTTGAATGTACGTTTGAGACCGCTAAGACGTTACGTGCTGAAATTGCGATGCATTACTGGGTAGTGACATAGCAAAGTTCACAGTAACGTGGATGCATAAATTGTACAGTATTGTATTAAGTTCATGAACAGCTAGTCTTTATACATGGCCTTCACTATTGTTAATGTGGTTCATTGTACGATGCTTCTGAACAAATTCTTACGCAAAGTTCTTCAGTTCTTTAGCGGCTAGCCTATGTTTATTGTGGCTGGCGATTCTATTGGCCCAGAGTCTCATTTTGCTGAACGTTTTTTTGCTTAAATTGTTTGGTTCTTTTCACTATGCAGTATTTATTCACCCCCTGCAAGCTGGCGAACAAAGAATTAGCTTGCAGCCTAGAGCATCCCGGGCAGTCAGAAAAGGCGACTAAAGAAGGGGAGCGGTTCTTTGCTTGGGAAAGCCAAGACCGAGGCAATGAACCTGGCTGTAATAGTCTTGGTTCAAAATTCATAGCGGATTTTTTTTTTTGGGGGGTTTGCTATGTAACAGAAAATATGTAAATGAAGCTAAAAAAATTGAAACTTTCAAAAAGTAACATTTTGAAACTTGAATCGGCATGGTAGTTCTTCATAAATTTTAAATTGAAGTTCTAGGTGATTCGATCAAGTGCAAACCAATGTAAACGAATTGTGGTTTGTTAGTTAATTAATGTTGACGCTACAGTCATCCTTTGATGAAATAAAATTTTGTGTCGGCTGCTAACATAAGTTTTCATTCTCATATTTTTGTAACGCATAATTATGATGAGTATTTATTTTTAGAGTTGATCTTTGAAATCTAATCTGGCTTAGAATATGATTATTTTCTTCGTTGTCAACTTCCTTTAGCTCTTTAGGAAGTTTAGTTTTTTGATTCGTCTGTCGTTGTGGAAAAACAATATTATCTAGCGTTTTGCTTGATGTTCAGAAGAATCTAGAAAAATAATTTTTCATCAACAAATATTGCAATATTTATTTTTATTTAACGACCAATTAGGCTCATTTATGCTATTTAAATTTACGTGAATATTGAACTAGAGATATGAGATAGTTTTGTGGTGTGTATTCTCTACAGTTCTCTGTGGTGGATCTAACCTGGGATTAGTTTTCAAGTGTTTTAGCTCTCTTTTTCTGTACCGTATGCAATCTATTGTTAGTTATGCAATTTGTCACTGTCTGTAACTATCTTCTTTAACTAGCTTGTGTCACTTCTCTCCAACTCTAGTTTCTTGTGCGTTCAATATTGTTTTTCGTCTGAAATCATGACGTTGTACATCGACAGTTTAGTTGGTTGTAAATTAACTCGAGTATTAATTTCGCTATGCATATCGCAAGTGCTGGTGGTGATTTTCCATTGATTAGCTAACTGCCGGTTTGCTGTAGTATGTGCACTTTATACATTCATTATACTGTCTGAAGGTCTGTGTGTCTTGTATTTAAATTTTAATTCAATGTAGCCAAAGCCCTTTTAAAATTAATAAATATGGCCAAAACCCTTTAAAAGTGAGTTAAATCGGACTTTAAGTGGAAAATCTGCGCTACGTGTATCAGAAATATCCGCAAATCAAGGGACGTAATTTTGACAGAAAAAGTATCCGTACCCTCCGTACCCAGATCTTTCGAAATATCCATAAATAAGAGGATATAATCCCCAGGAATTGCATCACTGTTTCCAATCACAAATTCCAGTCCAAAGCTTTGTTAAGCAATTTGGCTTCATATATAAAATTGCCAAATCAAGATAATTTTTATACATATTTTTTTCTTTCTTAGACTGAAATACAAAATCACTATTAATTATACTAGCATAGTCATCACCGACAAATTGTGCCAGTAAAATAGGCTTGTATGAAAGGATATACAATGACAACGCTATAAAAAGTCATTTCACTGCAAAAGTATTTTTCAGCGTAGATTTAACAAGATTTAAATCAAGAAATCTTTTATAAAGCAGTTCTGCCATACAATGAGTGTGAGTATTCATGGTATGGCAGAACTGCTTTATAAAAGATTTCTTGATTTAAATCGAGTAGTTCTTCAATTCGTATAATAATGAGATACACAGTAATAAAACGTATAGATTCGAATACACTGCCAGTCAAACCACTACATTCTAAATGCACTTAAGTCATATCCAGTGCTCGCGCTAAGGATTTTTTAAAGAAGGGCATCCCCCCTTGTTGCTTAGCTTAGGAGGGGGATCTTTAGAATCACAAACAGGACAGGCGGTATGAACATAACTTTTTTTTACAAACTTATATCAAAAATGCTTTTCACTCCCAACAAATTAACTACGACTTTTAATTCCTGATGCAGTTGCAGTAGCTTAATAGTCCTTATTCATTACAAAATTTTCCCCAGAAACTTCAGGGAGAAATTCAAAAATTTGAAGAGAATTTGCCTTTAGTTAAACCTTACAGAGGGGGGGGGGGGTTTCTCACGATTTTGCGCCTTAGCGCGAGCAGTGTTCATATGAAGAGTTACAGATATACAGACAACACTCAATAAGTTAAGATAAAAACTAATCCCAATTTAAAGGAATCTATTATAGAATTCAGCTAGTCATTTTTTTTAATTACCTGTAGCAGAGTAGCATAAATTTTTTGGCCAGAAAAAAAGAACAATAAATAATAATAAAAGACACAATTAACGTCAACTGCAAAGAATGTGAAACATTGCAGACTGGCACATAAATGTCAAAAACTGGTTTGTATTACTAACATTTTGTTGTCGAGTTTAAACACCGTACTGCATAAAGTTATAAAATAATGCTACAGAATTGAATGCTTAGTCTAAATAATGCAGGTTTAACTAGACAAAAAAAGTAATCCACGCAAACAATTAAACCGCTATATTCATAACGGTAGCCAGACATTTTTTGCTACAAACTATTTTACAAACATCAGCAAAGCTATTCCTGGCAATCGATAGTATTTCATGAAATTAAATTTACAAACACGCGCTTGCAGAATTTTTCTACAGATTGTTTGCAATAATACAAAACTACCGCAATTTGGCACCATCAGAAATTCAATTGTAAAATGTTCAAAAGAAACTAAAATTAATTGACATACCAAAATTTCAATTTCAATGCTATTAGAATTTATAAATTATTTCAGGAAAACGTAAAATCAACATGCCAACAATTTACATTATACCGGTACCCACGTCGTATAAAGCTGCCGTAAATAATGAACTAATACACTAAAGCAGACAGAATTACAACAATTATTCTATAGGCAATTGAATATAATATTGCTCTTCTAAGTTCAGTTCTGAAAGAAACGGTTAAGGCCCATGCAAGAAATCGGCTAACTACTCCTTGTTAAAACCATCATTCGCTTCCGTATCAGAATGTGCTAAACAGTGAACAGTCTGATACTGAAGCCTATGAAATGTTCTTATACTTGGTGAACAAGTTGTAGAGGACACGCAAAGTCGACTTGACATCCAAGTTCACAATGTCTGCAAGCAACAAGTGTATCGAAATATGTAACATCCACATATGGCATTGAAAATGCGAATGATTTGAGAAAAAGATGCAGTTACCAATAGGGAAAAGATGCAGTATCACATGGTTACAGAATAAAGCATAAACATCTATAAATAGCTACAACATTAAAAATAAACTCCAAGAAATATTCAGTCCAGCTCGTAACTAACAAATCTGGCAATAGGATGACTATATTAAAAATTTCTATAAAGATGAAAAGAACTAAAATATTACATACAGCATTACAACTTAATACATATTTAAATTGTTTCGTATGTATATTATGCTTCGAAAACAGAACGTCTGACCCTTGTTGTAGAAATTTGCAAAAACACCTTGCATAAAGATATCTTCAGACCTTGTTTCAGATACCCCATACAACTTACAAACATTGCTGCTGCACACTTAACAATCAGCAACCTAACCGCAGGCTAGCTGCTAGCAAGCATACCTTCAGGTCGGGCCTTGGGCTTCGCTAGTCCCGCGTCTTGCATCAGTTCAAACGCAAACAGAACGTTGTGCACCTGCAGTTTACAATATATGACAAGTTTATTATTATGCATTCAAAAAGCATTTTATTCTATATTTTATAACTTCATACGCCTAAATTATCTGCCATAAAATTATTTACCAACTATCATAGATACAGATAACTGAACGGGGCACTAAAACGAACCTATCCAACTACAAAACGCATTCTTGATTCAACAAAATGCATTTAAAATGCGAAGTGAACAATTTCAAGGAATTGGGTGTATTTATTCATGAATTTATAGCACTGAGAGCTCTAGGATACACTATGGAACCCTGTCATGACAGATGAAAGCAAACTTGAAAACAAAGTACCTGTGAACTAATTAATAATGCAATCAGAATTAATCACAATAATGAGGTTCTACAAGACGGCGCGCGATAAATACGAGAGATCTTCAAAACTAGTATTTAAATTATTTTGCATAAGCCAGATACCTTTTGATCGTTAGCAGTGGGAGTGAGATGGAAGCTGTAGAGTGGCACAAAATACCCCTCCAGTAGCCCCATCAGTAGCACCAAGTACACACCATCGTGAAACTGCACAGTCACAAAACTGTTTTCTACAACGTGAACTAACACCACACCCTCACTATGTATTAAGCTAACCTCCTTTTTATCGCGTAATCTGTTAATGTCCATATTTTCACACAGGTTTACACGTTTTTGCCCTGATCGGGACTGCTGGAGCTGGCTTTTTCGGCCGGATGACCTTCCTAACCCCCACCAAATAAATAATTATTTAGCACGGGGTTAGCAGCTAGCAACACATGTGCGTTTAACTGCCTTGCTGTAGGGCCTGGAACGCATGGTTTCATCGTTGCCGGCGCGGGGACTTGAACCCTGGTCCTCTGGACTCACAAGTCCGACGCCTTAACCACTACACAACAGCGCCTGGCTGTGGTGTAGTGGTAAACATGTATTACTCTATATATTGTATACAATTACCCATAATATGTCAAACGGCCTGAACTAAAAACCTGAATTTATAAGGCATAAGCTCAAATCGTGACAAATTAAATCAAATTTATTCTAAACGTAACCATACCAGTGTAAATGTAACACCAGTGTAACAGCTTGCAACTTTAAATGTTTAGAATACAGTAAAAACACCTAGCAAGTGCATTGCGTTCAGAGCCTTGAGGTTTCTAAAACTGTTCGTACAAAAAAATTTTTTTTAAGCAGTTATATGCATACCACAAGAAGTCTAATTCCAGTGCACGCACTATTTATGTTCTATTGTATATCATTTTATTCACTGCATTTAATGTCAATTTTATCCTCAAGGAAAAATAGATATAATAACCTGCGTGTCCAAGTCAGTAACTTCAAGGTTGATCCTATTGAGATGTTTGTTCACAAAATTGATCAACGACTGCAAAATCAAATCATGTCCAAAAACGCATCCACACTTCGTATCAAAGATTAATAAAAAGAATAAATATTTTTCAGATGTTTACACTAATTTGACATATTATATACATGTATAATCGATGTTATTTATATTCAGTATCGCGTAAGGAAAAATATACGATACAAAGACATACAATTAGATGACAAAAGAATAATGCGGATCTATCATATAAGTCATAACTTGATGATTCCTCAGACTTCATAGTACTTGCAAATGCTGTGCACTTACGCGTTTAACAACATTCAGTTTATCCGGTGCATGATCGAACAGCGTATCGAACGCATCGCGCTCTAAAAAACATACAATCGCTATATTGGTTATTCTGCTACAAAAACTGAACACAATATTATACCAGAATCATATCCCAAAATACACTCCAAGTAAATACATTCCAATTTTGCAAATATTTACAAAAAATTTGCAAAATAACTAAAAGAGCAACCAGGTAATCCAAAAAATTTTGATAAAGATACTACATAACGACTGTGACGCTGATGTTTGCTTTGTTTTGTTTGTTGCTAACAGAACAGCATCACATGATCACACTAGGAGCATTTCAACGCCAAACACGACAAAAAATATATGAAATTGCTCACACATGCAAGTCTTAATTCAATTCAGTAGAAGTAGCATGAACCTATGCGAATCAAAGAGAATCCATACGTCAAAACCGTATATAATTCAAATCGTTGATACAATTCAATTTCATGCAAACAGTCCAGAAATGAAAATCTTTATCCTGTCCAATATGGAATGCTATTTAATCCCTGTAGGGTTACGGTATATGTCCACCAATATGCGAAAGAGGAGCAGTTAACTGTTTCTAGAAAGTCTTAACATAACAAATAATATAAGGCAGCTTTTATTTAAGTGTAATTGTCTTTGTTTATGCAAAAAATTACTGCAAAACTTACCAAATCTTCCACCAATGTCGCTACACAGGATAAAAACAAAACGCACTAAGTATTTCATTCATGGTAATCAAAGCATTGCAAAGTCAAAGTATTTACATCAATTTTAAAACAGAATGACACGAGCTTTGACAAAAGTTAGAACAATTCGTATATATATAATGGCAACTCTTTAGATTTTTTTTTATTCACAAACGTTTAAATGAAAGTTTAAATTTCACCTATATTTTTAAAGGGCAACATTTGGCGATCCTGTACATCACGCATTTTATGGCGAAATTTACCAAGCATGTGTTTGCAATGTTTAAGATCCTCATTATGTTTCCCCCACGCAAGCAATAGCACACGCGCTAATGCCTGATGAATAGGATCGCCTGACATTATGATATATATAATGACGATATATAAAGAAAAGCATAACACCAATTCATTGTCAAAATATCATAGCAATAGTAAGTATATCTACATATATCACTGGCATACTACAGTATACCCCTGGCGAGACAGTTTGCTTTCAAATATGCGAGGGTCAAAATCAACAGGTATTCACAGAAGATTCGAATGCATTAGCAACACACGACATGTACAAACGACACCTAAAAAGATCAAACAATCATTATAAAATTGACTGTAAAGCATATCATCAAGTGACTGACTCGTTATTGCGAGTGAACTCCTTTACAATTCTTGTCGACTGAAGAACACCATCTCGTTTCTACAAAGAAACCTCAGCGCTTACAAAATCTGTCAGATATCCGCAATGACGTCAAGCAACATCGCCATTGGATTCTTAAACTAAGATCCTGGCCATATACATCCAAAAACCATAAAATAATGATTATTCTAGAAATCACTGCCAGTGAGTCAAATAGAGACACCACATTGCAATACAAATATTTAAAAACAAACAGAAGTGCAGAAACCAAAACTGTCTTAATCACAAGATATATTTTGTTTGAAACAAATTTCAAAAAATCATGCGATTCAAGATTAAAATTAAATTAAAATTAAATAACGATTTGTGATAAAATAATCAGCACCATTTACGTTTTACGTCCAGTTTACCTCGCTAGCACAGTTTGGACATTCTCCACGATGAGACTTCCTCACGCGTCTCAACGCAGTTTTTGAAGCACGTTTTACAACTGGATGTGCCCTTCCTGTCGCCAACCCTTCCTATTTCTCCAAACATGGGACTGGCTGTGGCTCAGTTGGATGGCTGAGCCAGAGGTTAGGATCAGAAAATACCCTACATAGATATTATACTCTCGACCCATCGTGCCTGAAGTACAAATCGTAGATCGTTTGTGAACCTGGACGACGATGACGTAGACGCTGACGTTGTCCGGCAGTCTGATCGGAGCCTTGAAGAACCTCGCCAGTGTCACCAGCAGGTAGAGGATCGCTACGAGATTCTTTGCATGGATGCCTAGTACACAATCCACAATTCATTATAATACTACAATTTACAAGTTACTAAAAACCGTCTTTTTGTCTATTCTGTCAATGCTCAGGTTCTCAAACGACTTGGACTCTTGCATCATGGTGAGGACTGCCAGAGATGTGTTTTTGTGGCCGGATGCCCTTCCTGACGCCAACCAAGTAAAGACTTATCTGGCACAAGATTAGCAGCATACCGACACTCATGTGTTCAACAGCCTTTGTGAAGGGCCTGTAATGCCATTGTTTCATAGTTGAGGGTGCCGACACTTAAACCCGGGTCTCTTTTGACTCTCAGTTCGTCGCCCAAACCACTGCACCAAGGTGCATTGCTGTGACTCCAATGAAGTAACTACAATGTTTGTTTTTTGTAGTTTAGGGATCGTGTGCTGCACACAAGGGCTATATACAGTCCGGTTCTGTGCCAGAGAGCCGGCACAGAACCGATCCCCCTTCTTTAGTCGCCTCTTACGACTCACCCGAGGAGCTCTGGTCTGCAGGCCAATTCTTTGTTCCCCGGCCTGCAAAGGGCATGCTATACCGGTACACAAAAGTGCCATAGAACGAATACTCACACAAAAGGCTCTCGCTGCGGTCACAGCGCACTGTAGATCAAAAAACAGAAATGAAGGAAAATATAAACAAGGGAGAACACCCACTCTCGACGGTCCAGCGCTGCTCGCTCCAGGAGGGGGGCAGCTGCAGCAGGCGGTTGACCATGTCGAGGACCTCGCGCAGCTTCTGCTTCTGACCGATCTCCGACTGAGACACCTCCGGCACCTCCACCTTCACTCCACCCAGCTTCTCTGCACCACCACCACGTACAAACCTCCACCTTGACTTCACCCAGCTTCTCCGCACCACCACCATGTACAAACTTCTACCTTCACTCCACCCAGCTTCTCCGCACCACCACCACGTACAAACCTCTGCCTTTACTCCACCCAGCTTCTCCGCACCACCACCATGTACAAACCTCTACCTTCACTCCACCCAGCTTTTCCGCACCGGCACCATGTATATTGGTTGTGAGAGTTTAAGAACCGTGTGTAGTAACGAAGACTATTATATTCCAGGTCTGCGCGGAGTGCCACGCACATACTACTCCCCCTTCTTTAGTCACCTTATACAACTCGCCCGGGGAGCTCTGGGCTTCAAGCCAATTCTTTGTTCTTCAGCCTGCATGGGGTCACCAGGCACAAGTAGTTCAAGCATAGTCAAGACTTGCCATCCATAATCACACGGGTATTCGTTCCAGATGCGTGCGAGATGAAAGCTCGCATGATGTTACAGAGCTGAAGCTTTCATTATTTGGTTAACCGAAACCCACCGAAACACCAACACCAGCCGCGCAAAAAGAGACAACCTAGTAAATTATCCATTCCAATCAGAAATATTAACCGTATGCAGTGAACTGTGACAATTATGTATGGTACGCTACGATATCTAAAATACTACAGTTAAAGGCATTGAAACTAAATTATGAAACGTACAGAAATATATTTGACATATTTGTGTATACCGCGTTATGAAAATATATCTATATTTAAAAGCTACATATATAGTAAAGTAGCGAGCCATCATTCAAATATAAATTGGTTGAAAATTGACTCATGGTCCAACAGTAATTCGGAGAGTGACAAAGTTACCAATAAGCTTCTGCAGAATCTGTCCATCAAACAGGTCTTCTTCCAAGTCCTTTACTATGATTCGAAAATCTGCCAACTCGTCATTAATCCAATCAATCAAAATCTGCAACAGTACAAAACTCAAATAGATCTCATCTTATACAATATAAATTTTTCATCTTTCACAATTCAAATTCTTCATAACAGTGGTACCATATGCAGCGTACCATCAGTCTTTGCTACCTAATCATGACATACCTTAATCAGAGCTTGAACTGCCAGTCATCAAAATCTGCAAAAAATGAATTGTGGAGCAGTTGGCGATTTTTTTTTTCATTTGGCGAATGCCCTTGGCGAATTTTTTGTTCATCCTACAACGTTCTTAGACGCTCAATTACTGCCTCTGTGGTGATGAACAGAGCAATAAATCCGATATATTACAGTACAACCAAAGGGAACAAAGTATAAAAAATAGGCGAAAAAATCTATCTCCTGGCGAATAATTCTTTTTTTTCAATACCCAGATAAGGCCCTACCTCAACTAAACACGATCTTTGACTACATATGAACTTCAGCTACATATGATCCTCAACTAAATATGATCCTCAACTAAACATAAACCTGAATTAAACATGATCCTCAACTAAATATGATCCTCAAGTAAACATGATCTTCAACTAAGTACGATCCTCAACTATCATGTTTAGTTGAGGATCATGTTCAGTTGAGGATAATGTTTAGTTGAGTATCATGTTTAGTTGAGGATCATATTTAGTTGAGGATCATGTTTAGTCGAGGATCATGTACAGGGATTGATCTGGGTCTTGAAAGGAATTTGCCAAACATCCGCCAAATGACTTAATTTCACCAGGCCGTGTTTTTTTCGCCAAATTTGTTACACATTGTCATTTGTTGCTTTTGAGTGCACTTGATTATTATAAAATCTATGACTCTTTTCATCACCATATTGCCAGTTATTGAGCTTCTAAGAACGAAGACTGCATAAAACATTTGCCAAGGGCTTTTGGCAAATGAAATAAAAATTGCCAACTGCTCAAAAAATTGTTTTTTGGCGACTGGCAGCTCAAGCCCTATTCTCAACTAAACATGATCCTCACCTAAGCATGATCCTCAACTAAATATAGTCTTCAACTAAACATGATCCTCAACTAAACATGATCCTCAACCAAACAAGATCCTCAAGTAAACATGATCCTCAACTGAATATGAGAATATGAACCTCAATAAGCATGGTCCTCAACTAAATATGATCCTAAACTAAATATGATCAACTAAACATGATCCTCAACTAAACATGATTCTCAACTAAACATGATCCTCAACTAAACATGATCCTCAACCAGGGTTAGACGCTCAATTACTGGCTCTGTGGTGATGAACAGAGAGCAATAAATTTGATATGTACCTCCTGGATTTTTTTTTATTTTGGCAAATTATTGGCGAATTTTTTTCAAGACCCAGATCAGGCCCTGACCTTAATCATAAACATGGTTCTTAAGCTACACAAATTGCTAAGTATTTTTTTTTTTTTACGATTTTTGCCTAAAACAAATTGTATACTCCATCTAGCTATTTAGTAAAAACTGTAACCTGCTTCTAGCTATTTAGCAGGCAGGCTACAAATATGCATAATCTATAAACAGTGTCAATATAATTAAATATATTGAGCACGGTAAACAGAATATCACATTTATAAATCAAAAAAATGCTAATTTAAAAAATTGTTTCAATATAGTATTTCAAACGTATCACAAAAAAGACAACAAGAGTTTCTAACAGAGCAACACAAAGAATTACAACATTTATCTGAGATTACACAGTGAGATTATCATCAATCAAATAAAACCTATTAAAGAATTAGGGCTGGTTTCTCCAACATGGATTTAATGGTGGTTCAGGATTTAGCCTATGCAAAAAGGTGGGTTAAATCCTGAACCACCATTAAATCCGTGTTGGAGAAACCAGCCATAAATTTGCTAGTTTAGACCAATTGTCGGTTGAACATTTAGTATACTGCCATCCTATTATTGTGACAATTTTAACAAAATTGTTTAATTCGATGCTACTATTTGAATATGTTCCAGATGGTTTTGGTAGAAGTATATTAGTACCCACACCTAAAGCAGATACTAGTATTTAGGAATATCTCTGCAGAAGGCTTCAGGGGTATCTCTATTAATCCGGTGCTTTCTAAAATATTTGAACAGGGTCTTTTGAGCCTATTTGGTAAACTCTCAAAAACATCTAGTATGCAGTTTGATTTTAAATCCAAAACTCGATGCAATCATGCTTTATTTTCTTGCGTAAAACTGTTGAATTTTTCATACAACGCGACACTACGGTAAACTTACGTGCTCTCGATATGAGTAAAGCATTTGACAAATTAAATAGATTTGCACTATTCATTAAATTGATGAATCGGAAGTGTCCGATGATATTAATTAATATTTTAGACTGTTGGTACGCCAAGATCTTTGCCTGTCTTAAGTAGGGAGCATGTTTCGCTCCATTTGTTAGGCTCATGACAAGGACAAGG
>JAQIWG010000101.1:0-47126 GCA_034695025.1 Chamaedrilus cognettii | reverse complement strand
CATAGCCTGAGGGTTTCTCATACGACGGGTGAGATGCTCTCGGACCAAACTCTCTGCCACGTCTACCAAGAAGAGCCTTCTCTTGTGCGTCTTACTCTGATGATACGCTGGATGCTTGCAGCACCAAATGACATATGGCACCAAATACCATAAATTAATAAATGACCATAAATTAATAAATGACCATAAATTAATAAATGACCATAAATTAATAAATTACCATAAATTAATTAATTACCATAAATTTATAAATTACCATAAATTTATAAATGCAGTGACAACATAAATTATTTTGCTTGAAATCTGTGACGTCACGATACTTTAATGACGTCGTGTATGATTTTAAATGGATTAAACAAAAAGCTATTTTTAATAGCGGTTATGGACTGCTGTTAAATTGTCTCCTAAGCTAAGGCAATGGTAAAGGTGGAAACAAAGGAACGACTATAGAATCCACTCTTAACCTCTAGCCGGATATTTTAGTTCAAATGCAATAGCAAGACATCGTTATTTTGAAGCGCTCTTCATCCTTTTCTTCACTATGAAGCAGCAAAACCAATAAGGTATTAATATCGAATTGAAGTACGCGATGCCTATTAAATCTTAGAAACTTATACAGTTATAACATTAGCATGATTATTGCAAGTTATATTAAAACAGCAGATACTGACACACAAAGACATTGTCTAGGCCCACTTTGTCCGACGTTCTTAAGTTTGTTATCATTATGGTCAGGACTAGGCCATAACTATGTCAATAAATTTATGGCAGCTGCGCGTGTACTTTGGTATTATAAATTCAGGTCACACTCCGCCGTTGCCGAGAAGTCACGTGATCTAAATAACTTTAAACATTTTAAAGTTTTATTTGATAAAAATGTTTTAAATATACATTACTGACTAGGCGACGTTGTTAGAATTATATCAATGTATCATGCGTCCTAATCTTGTGGCTTTTGAATGGTTCTAAATTTGGTCTAAAGAAGATGAGTGTTGTTAGAATAATCTAAGTAGACTTTCTAGTAGACTCATCTAATCATACTTGACTTTCAAGCTCCGACATGCATAGCACTCAGCCTGGTGAAGTTAAGTCTGTCGAACAGTAGTCTACCGTAGTTAACATGGAACGGTACCGTAAGCGTAGCAGTTAGCAACTTAGTTTTCAGACGGCCTGCTTTAGATCTGGATTTAAAATATCAGACGTGTGAGGTTCATTACTACCATCCAACGGGCACAAAGTAACCAAATAACCACTGGATAATAATTATATATTAAAACTTTTTGAAGTCGGCTTCCTCGACGACGGTATGGATTCGAGGAGTGAAGAATCCCTGAATGCTTGATAAGATGAGCGCCGCCGAGCAGAATGGCGTGGACCCGGCGCCGGTCGATCCTCCGAGCTCTGGTGCTAGGGCGGGCGCTACGGTTGTGGATAAAACTGCTGGCACCACGGAGAAAAGCGTCGGAGCGCTTACGGAAAAAGGCGTCTCGTCTCTACGGAAGCAACTCGCGGCCTTGAAGAATGATCTTCAAGCTGAAAGGTCACGCAACACACAGATTCACCGCGATAAGGTAGGTCGTAACTAAAATTGGGATGCACGGTGATGATAAGATTATATATTATGAATCTAAACCAGCACCGGAAATGATTAAGATCAAAGAATTAGTTATGCGTACAATCAAATCAGGTTTTAACAAATAAGTTGTATCTTTTAGTTACCTTGTAAGGTATTGGAAGTTATAATTCTCCTAGATTGCATGCAGTTGCACAGTTTGCACTTGGCGAAGCAGATTTGTTGTGACAAAGCGATAAAAAAATTTCTAGTACAGATGTAACAGGCAGTTAAATTCTGTTCGATTACTATGATGCGTTTAAAATCTAATCATCTCCAGCCTTTTACTGGAGTCTGGATTACCATTAAGAGATTTTTTTGCGTGTTCATTAAATCACTATTGGATTTACGAATGAACTTTACCATTCACCAGGTGGCCGAGTTGAAGAAAGTTCGTGCGACGTATGACGGTGAGCGCGACCGCGCGTTGGAAACGGCTCGCGTAGAACGTGCAGCCGAGCTGCAGCGCCTGCGTGACAGACTGCAGCGCGAGAAAGATGCCGAGATCCGACAGATTCTGCGCACGCGTGAGGACGAGGCCAGGAGGCTACGCGCGGAACACTCGGATGAGATGGCGTCGGCGCTGGTGGCCGCAACCGGAGCGGGAAGACAGCGCGCTGAAGGTTTGAAGTGTATTGATCGCTTTTATGGATTCACTGTATTTTCAGGTTTTTGGATGGTTTGGATGGATTATGTTTCTGAGACATGTGTATGAGTGAATTGTAAAGGTGAATATTTTCAAATAATATTATTAATAATGCTGGGTTTATAGTCTGTTTTGGCGTCAAAGGACGCCATCAGGGACCTCAAAGTCTTAAACACTTCAATGAGTCAATGGATCTCACAATGTTCTGCCTATGTTCTTGTTCTGCAGTTTCAACCTCTGTCTCTCTTTCTCTTCGTGTTTTGTGGCCGTTTTCCCTGCCAAGCAGTGGTAGGCCATTTGCGGCTACGGGGGACACAAGCCACTGTCCCTGACTCCACTCAGGTACATCAGGGGCCTGAGAGACCTTCAGGCTAACCACAGAATTTAGTGTCACATTTTCACAACTTTATTAACATTATCTGGGTGCTTTTGTGTTTGATTTTCTGGCACCGATGCATTTTCTATTCATAACAATATTCTTGCTGCTGAATACTGGACAGTGTATGTTCAAGCCATCCTATCAATCCTATCAAAACATTGAACATATATCTTTCGTGCACAGGTGTAGTGCAGCAGCGTGTCGAGGGGGTTTCAGCAGCCGCTGCTGCACTGCAGCGAGAGAACGACGAACTTCGCGCACGACTTGCGCGAGCCGAAATGCGCCACGCCTCGGAAAATTCCTCTACCGCACGAAACGTGCAACGTTCCGAGAGTGACCGTGGAACCGCGCGCTTCAAAGCCTATCGGGAAAACCACGCTGGCGACGCCGCGTCGGATATATCCTCCACCGGACCGTGGGACGAGGCCCCGAGTAATTCCGGGGCTTTTCGGAGCAGCGGAAATTTTTCCGAAACGCCTTCCATGGAACGATTGGGGATTAATGCGCCACCTGCGGGAGGATTGGTGGAGCCCCCTGGGGCACCGGAGGAGGCTTCCGAACGGCGGGGGAGTTGGTTAAAGCTGAGAGGCGAGCGGGCGAGCGTTGTTAGCCAACAGAGCTGGATTAACGGCGACACAGGGCGAGCTGCTCCGGGAGTGGAATCAGTGGTGAACAGCTGGATGGAGTTATCCCTCGGGGGCGCCGCCTCAGTCGGGGAATGCGGAATCGAGTCGCTCGAGAATTCATTTGCCAGCTGGACTCATTTGGAGCTGGAGGGCGATGCGGATAGTCTGGATGGGATGTCGGCGAGTAGGACTATTAGCCGGGCGGGGAGTCAGGCGTATAACCGGGCGGATAGCAGAGCGGATAGTCGGGCCGGTGGTGGGGTGAATAGCCAGGCGGGTGGGGGGGTGGATGGTCAGACGTTTAGCAGGACAACGTCGACTGTCAGCGATTGTCGTACATTAGAGGTGAGTGGAGCGTTGTTGATTTGAACAGTTGTATTATTGATTTGAACATTGTATTGATTCATTCTGATGGTCGCAGTTAATTTTTGAGTCTATGATGCGTCAGGCTAATTCGGTAAATTATCACGATGATTGATTAACGGAGGTATTGCTTGTTTGAAGTCACATAGCATGCATTGCTGAATGATTATGATAATTCAGTTTAAGCCTAACTGTTTAGTTACACAGTTCATGGTTCCATTTACTTCATTTTCTGTCATTCTTTCAAAGTATTACTGCTTACCATTTATAAATTTTATGAGCCTGCAATTTTTTCATATATATGATGTCCGTTACAGTATGTATTTTAAGTGAGCGGTGAGCACTCGATGATTAATTTCGAAAAAATATGTCATTATTGGTTATTTATACATGCTATCAAGTTTATTTGCAAACTCCCAGGTATATTTGAATCATTGTGAGGCTTGTGTTAATTGGCTGACTGAAGAGAAAGAAGGGAGGGAGGTGTAGGCGAGGAGGAGGGTGTGAAGAATGTTAAGAATCTAATCCACACTTGACCTTAATTCAAATCTCTATTGATAGATGTACATGTACAGTATCATGCGTTGTGCATGGGGTGCTTTAAAGGCCATAGTGGCTAGACTGACTACTAGGGCAAACCAACAGGTTGGGCATTGGAGGCCTTGTTGTTTAATTGTAACCTTATGTATTCAATGACAAGGTTTTTCTCCTACTGAGTGCCGTCACGATCTGAGTTTTCTAATGCTATTATTTTATTATGGGTTATAATTATCTTGTTCAGTTGAATGTGCAACATCTGGCTTTAGCCAGATGATACAGTCTGCATGGATCTATTGGATAGATTCACCTGGGTATCGTGTGTGTTCGTTAACACAATAATTAGTTATTGCCTTCCATGTAGACTTTATAGAAAATCCAACTTTCGTTTTGTTCGTATATACCGATCAATGGTTTTTGTAGTTAAGGCTTGCGGAGCTGCGAAGTCATTCAGTAACTTCTGTCAGACTATATGCAGATGATTTTGATTTTGGAATGACTTATCTATGATTTTGCATAAATTGATGAAAATGGTTTTATATTTATGCCCATTGCAGATTCAGATTCTAGTTTGACATTGTGAAAGAAGTGAGTTTCTAGGTTCTGACGGATTTTAAGGGCAGGAGTCCTAGAAGTCAGTGTTGCTATTGGAGGCAGGCGGGCCTATTGAATCTCTGCAGGGAGCTCTATGAGTGTGTGTGTTGAAATTGCAGCAGACGTCATCACGGACAGAATGGCCTGTAGTTCTACCTAGCTTATTTCGTTCAAGTCTTGTCTTGAAAGACTTAATAGACATTCAGAAGTTCTAGTGGGTGAAAATAAATAGACCACTGCAATCAAATCTGATGATCTTTATATTCTGTTGGAAGATGTGTAAGATTCATAAAACCTCAAAAATGTATCCTGTGGTTAATAGAAACACTAACTCTAGGATACATGTGAATCCCTACTCTCTAGAGAGATGTAGATAATGCATCTAGATAGATTCTAGATATACAATGTAAGCCATATTTAGAAAGCAAATGGAGATTTCGATTAGATGCAGGTATCACATCATCCATGGTCTGTGGATGAATTTGTGTATGCTGGTATTTGATTGAACTTATAGTCCACACATTGAATAGCATGTAATATGTTTACTTAATTTTCAATTTTAGATAGAACTTTTGGTTGTTCCATATGGTGCATTAAAAATTCAATGCATGCTTTGAAGGCGTCTCCTGGCTCCTGATTAGAATAATATATGCAAAATGGATTGGACTTGGTAAAATGGTTGCGATCGCTGCCCAGCTGTTAAAATTTTCCAGTTTTCACAGCGTGGGAGAGGTCATTGCCCAGTCAGTAGGTCATTTCCCTGGATATAAGTCGATTCCCTGGGAGGCCTGATCTACTGTTCTCGGCTGGGCTTGGCACAGCAGAGACGCTTGGAAATGTTAGCAACACTTGGGAATTAACGTTAGGCACGTTAGGCTTGTTGCAACTTATGGATTCCTGGCATGTGGTAGCTAGAAGTCGTCTACGGTCTCTAATAAATGCATGGATGTTTTGAAATTACAGCGAAATAGCTGTAGAAATTAAGCATATTCTGGGTAGATCACCCCACAGGGTGCTTTAAATTTGGTGTTCAGTTAAATTCAGAATTTTTGACAAAGCTTGTCAATAAATTTAAGTTGACTTGAGAACAGGAGTTGTTTGATCTAGTGAAGTTAAAGTTACCATGTGTTAACACATGCAGTCTGCACCGGTATAAAATTGTGTGTTTATACCAATCCATGAGATTTCCATTTCGGTTACTAAGTTTTCCTTGCACAAGTAGCCCTTGTACTAGAGTCTGACCTCAAAAATGCTCAAATCTTTTTTCCCCACGTTTTCAAAATTGCTCCAGATTGCACAACAACTGACAGACTAGCCTATAGCTATCCCTCACAGAGAGCGTTAAACAGTTCCAGATGACTGATCATTTCATGCCAGCCAATGCTCTTGAGTCTAGAACAGGAAGCTACAGCCTACAATCCTGTGGAAGTATTAATCCTATTCCCTTCCCGTTCCTCCTCCCCTCCTCCCGGATAGAGGCCGAGGTTAATTAATTTGTGTCGGCGCCTGGAACAACTGTTGCTGCTGCCGGGAAGAAAGAAGTTTAAAGTCCTTTGTGCAAAGGATTAAGTGTGGAACTCTGTTTGGTTTTTGTGTGTTGTGTGTGAGCCGAAGTGAGCAAACCAAAGATAAAATTGTTTGGAGTTTAAGTTTATCAGACACGTTTGGGTGTGTGAGTTTGAGACGAATTATTGTGAAAAGTTAATGGAAAGCATTGGCGCTAATTTTAATTTTGTGGTGCATCGATGCAACGTTTACATTCTAATTACATTGTAATTAGTCATCGGGGCTTTTCTTCTATTCTTCCGTTTGCTAGATTTTACTATAAAGTTAATTTTTGCGTCAGTAATCTCATTGGAATTAAGTTAATACTTCATGCACTTCGACGTTATTAATGAGCTCGCATAATTTTCCCAACTTTTCTTCACTTTGGAAGCTTCCATTTATTTAAAATGTAAATGTGATGCTTTAAATCTGAAAGATATCGAAGTCCTGATTCAGATACATGGTATTTGCAGAGTAGGCTTACTCTGATTTGTTAGGAAACTGAAACGCCATAATTAGGTTCATACCTGGTAATTATGTCCCCATCACGAGGCTGTAAAGACCTGCTAGTACCATATACAATTATAAGGTGCTATAGTAAAGTGAAATTCTCCCTTGTCAACAGAGTCACCCTGCTGAGTTGCCCACGGAGGTCGAGAAGTAATATCTGAATTGCATCGGCACGAGACATTCTATACCCAAAATGCCAAACAGTGTGTGAGAAAAATATTGATCCTTAGACTTTCTTTTTTATTGATATTTGTAGTTTTTTTTTCTTGAATTTGCTTAAACATTGTGCTTGTTTGGCTTATTTTAACGGAACCTTGCATTTGCAATGCACATTTGCATTAAGATGGAGAAGTTGTACATGTAACTGGCAATGGCATTATATCTGGGGGCTCATTCACGTAGATATCTTATGATAATCTTAGTTGTAAGATTGTCTTAAGAGAATCTTTGACAAATCTTGGCTTGTTTATTAGAAACTTTGCACGGTCACGCACAAATGAATAGTGATGGCGGTCGGCGATTGTATTTTATTTGTTTTAAATTTCAGTTAGGATAAAATTTCCGAAAATCTTAAGAAAGGTACGTAAATGAGGCCCCTGATCAGTAACATAAATCATTAATCTATTGAAATTATGACTAGCACTAGTTAGCACTGATCAATCAGTTCAACGACCGTATAGGATTGCTGTTAAAAAGTTATCGTTTAGTTGCTACTGATAGCAGGACTTCCTTGTCAATTGCTCAGCAAATGGTAAAAGACTTATTTTCAAAAGACTTCATGAATTAATTTCAGTCTGAAGTTAAAATTTGTACTAGTTACCAGCTACTCCATCAATTCATTCAGTACAATACATCCGTAATTCAGTTTTTTCAAACGGCTTCACTTTATTCAGGTATTTTATGCTCAGTTTTTTTTCTTGCATACATTCACATTCGTGGCGCTTTTTTTTCCAACGCGCTGTATTCATGCACAGGCAGTCAGTCATGTGGAAACAGTTGTTTACAGTTTGGCCGCTGGCCCGCTCTGGACCCGTGTTAGCTGGGCTTACATGTTAGCTGGGCCTACATGTATGGTAGCTGCACTGCGATGTGTCGGTATGCAGTCGCATGATGAGCACACGGCATGAATGAGGGCAGGTATAGCTGAAGGCTGCCTGTAATAGCGTCGGTACATGTCAGCGCCACTCTGTCGTTGATCATTGATGACCGTGTGTGTCTAAGGTGGGGCAGGAGGGCATATTATGATGTTCTTTATGCAAATAAGGAAAAAAGAAGAATCTAAGAAAGGAAACCTTGGCGGTGATTTTCACTTCATCCGTGAAAAGGACGTGTCGGAACGACAAACAAAACAAAACAAATACATAAGTTACGGCAGTTTGAACGCTTCTACTTGTATCCACTGAAGTTTGTGATTTAAATCATGGATTTGTGTGTGAAGAAAAATTGTTCTTAATCGTCGTTGGATGTATTAAATTGTACGATACTTCAACACAATGACCCGCGTGGTGTGTAGTTCATTTAAAATATACTCAGAACCTAAACCTTCATAAAATTTATTAGCTTATGTTTTAAAAAGCGATTGTTTCGTTTGATTTTTCTACAATTATATTATTTGTTATTATATTTTTGTTAACTCTCTTTTCTTTCAGAGGCTTAGGCTCTTACTTTTTAAAAACAAATTGTGTCGAGCTCTGATTTTTCTGTCCACTCTTGCACACAACTTTGAAGATATGTTTGCGCCCTTTAGATGTCACACCGTGTTTGTGTGCGTAGAGGACACCTTGCCTAAGCGCCTCCAGTCATTTTTGCTGCCTGTCAGCCCTAGCGATAGCCTGGCATTGTAGGTCTTCACGGTAGAAGTTAGCCGGCGATAGGCTATTCATGAGTCCTATCGCTGTCAGGATCGCATTGACATTGACTTTGTAGGGGACTGCCATTGATTCCAGAGATTGAATTGAGATTTGTAAAGGTGGACTCTACCTGGATTATATCTTTTAGTCAGGGGACTTAGTTTCAGGTTAATTTCGCATTAGTTTTGTGATGATATTTATGATCGTGAATGTTGGTAAGTAGTGAATTTGCTGCTGGTCGGCTTACCGGTGCCCCTTGCTAGTGTGCGCGAACTACTAAATTGAGAATTGAATGCGGATACCGAATAGTTCTTGAATATTTCTGTTGGTGATCTGAGATTCTGAATCATTCGACTGTATTATATGCGCTAACATAAGCTGACTTAAGCTAAGCTGTATAATAGGATTAGGGTTAGGGTTAACGCTGTGCGATAATAAGCTGTATAACAGCTAGTACAGGTTGACTATACCACAACATCAGTGCTCTGTTATTATACGCATACGTTGCTATTAAAACGAATAGGCCAGGGGCCTGTTTCTCAGAGTTTCCATAACTTTAAGCCTAAACTTAATCATAAATCAGATTTGAAATAAATTAAATCCAACCGCCGACCGCCATGACGTCATCATTTGATTTATTACACGTGGCGCCGTGGCGGTGCAGATTTTAAAATAACAAAGGCTAAAATTTGCTTAAGCTTTTCTTAAGAACTTCTTAAGACTAAAATTTGCGGGAGATATTTTGAGAAGCAGGCCCCTAGTCTGTAGGCTACAAGTTAAAAGTTCACCTTGCGGATTGAAATTGAAACTGATTACCAACTTGGATGTGGATACAGCTGATTTGCACTTGGATTACATTTAGACAGGCCTAACACCGTATGTAATGTTAAGGACTGCTGCTGTGCGAATAATGCAAATATTAGTAAGAATAGCACTACGCTATACGCTATAGGCTATAGTTCCGTCACCTGGCTGCTTGGAACTTTTGTTGCAACTTCTGGTGACATCGACAGCTGAAGACACACCTTCTTTGCCGCTACAACTAGACAGTACTTTAGTATCACTTAGCAAGTTAGCGGAGAAGATTTGTTGTGGTATAGAGACGCAGTTAACGGTTTATTTGGTGACGGGGCCGGCACTATGCAGTTGGAGCGCGAGCGCGTAATTACACGCGCGGCGCCCCGTCATGCCGAGTCCGTTGAGCAGCGGGAGGACTGTGGCAGTGGCAATGTCACCGATTCGTTCTGGATCCCCGTGACGCCGGACGTCGAGAAACAGCAGCAGCATTCTCTGCGCAGGCGCGAAACTTGGGCTCACACCGCTATCAAGGTAGAGCCGATGTGTGGTGGTGATACAACAGTTAGGCTCCGTATCGTTGGAGAAATGTGAACTGTGAAGTCGTCATCTTCTCTGCTCTATCATGTGACACAGGGCTTCCATTGACTGGTGTCGCTATGACACCACATATGGTTCTCTGACACCAGAAAATTTAGACGCAAAGAAATCCTATCGTAAGCCGGCGTCTCGTAAAGGGCAAAAAATCCTGCGGTACCGTACCTCCAGAGTCTCCAGACACTATATTTCAAAGGGTAATTGGATAACTGTGTATTAGTGTGTTAGTACTCGTAGAGCTGGGACGCCAGAGAATAAGACCCTGGAGTCTCGAAGCGCCAAAAGGCCTAATTTTTGGCGAAAAAAAATGATTTAGATGAATGCTCTGGTGCATCATCATCGTGCTCACAGCCGCACTTACTAGCCTAACGACTATGGGAGGCGTTCGCTTGATCGGCTGGCGTTGTTGCTGTGCATAGAACAAGTCGGAGCGCGATGTGAAAGAGTCTGAGCGCCAGTGGCAGCTCCAGCGCAGGGTCGTCGACCTCAACGCGCAGATGGGTCAGCTCGAGAAGCGCGTCCTCTCTCTGCGCGACGAGAACGAACTGCTGGTCGGTTGCGTTGCTTTCTTCTTGTTTCTTCAGATTCTTAGAGTTGGCCTGCTTTTGTTTATTGGTGTGCAGGCCTACAGCAATAAACAAACAGCCTACAGTGTTTTACTTGGCACTGAGTGTTTCACTCAACATTGTGTAGAGAAGCGTAATATTTGTATTAATTAGGTGTAGTTTCATTCCTGTGCACAGAAGCGTAAGACGGAGGATCAGAAGGCCTCTGAGGAGAAAGTGAAGCAGTTGAAGAAGCGCAACGCGGAGCTCGCCGGCATCGCGCGCCGGCTTGAGGAGCGGCTGAAACAGCTGCAGCAGGAGGTTTCTGCTAAGGTTTGGGCATTTTTGTGCTTTCTTGTACTTAGTAATTATTTCTGTTAAGAGGTAGGTATTTTTGTGCTTTCTTTTACCTCGTAGTACTTGTGGTTTTCACAAACTCGTTGAGTAGGAGATGATGTCGATTGAAAGATTGTCAAAAAGAAGCCTTTTCTCTGTGTGTTTTTCAAAATAAAGGTTTGTCTTATTAAGGCATAGATGTGTACAGTAATATAAAAATACCATTATGAGTGGTTTTTTTGCTTGCATTTTGTTAACCGATCGAATGAAATGTATTATATTGTAAAAATATATGCGTTTCCAGCCCTGATAAGAAATTTTTCTTTCATTAGAAGCACGTAATTTATCGTCGTATTGCGCCTTGTGTTGATTGCGATTAAACTTGCGACGATTGCTACAAACTCGCTACACGCAAATGCGCTGTCGGGTAGCATTAGCTAAAAAACACTCCCATTGCGAATACAAATGTCTGCAGCGCTGCGTATGTTTCTATATATTTTCCATCTTGTTAAGCGCTAAAGTGGCCCTGCAGTGCTGCTGTGTAATTAAGCAACAAACAGACAGAACCGCCGCCGTGTGTGCAGAAGGTCAAGGAGACCGGTGAGGTCGAGGTGACTTCGGCGGGTCGGCGCCTGGTGCGCAGTCTGACCCGCGACCTCTCCGACCCGACGACCGCGCTGGCGGAGAAGGACGAGACAATCCAGCGACTGAGGGACAAATGCAGGGAGCTGCTGCGACAGTTTCAGAGCTCAGAGGACGAGCGACTGCGGGTAAATTCATGAATAGAAATTCTAAGGACGAAGGACGATGAATATAAAATTTTGCCATGGGCGTTCTGAACTGTACTGAAAAAATTAACCGATAACTAAGCAATGGCCAAAAAAAATTTTGTTGGCGAATCTTGTGATTGACAGATAATGCCTTGTGCGGGTGTGATGTTTTCACTGAGCACTGCGTATTATAGACCATTCAATTCTTTCCATTCAGGTTTTTTTCGTTTGATGCTAATAACATTTTTGCTTTACTGCTTAGAAGTGAAAACGCAAACTGGAACTGCATTGATACTAATTAAAATGACTAAAGACTTTATAGCGCTTATTATCATAAATTTACTGTAGATCGTGTGTCGTCACCGCGCTTGAGAAATAACTTTCGGTAACAACTTGCTTTTTAAGAAAGCACACTTTCTTAATAATAAAATTTATAATACATCTATAGTAATAACGCTTTGAGGTCAGTTGCAGCAACCGAGGATCATTCGGCACAATTCATCAATCCAATATTTATGTTCATTATTGCGCGTTTTGCCCGCGTGCGCGCTGATGCAGACCCAGGAGCTGACGATGGACCAGGTCAAGTTTGATGCGTTACTCAAGCAGAACGCCAAGGAACGGCTGCTGCTGGAAAAACAGCTTGTCAACCAGACGGTGCGGTTCTTGCGATGATATCTTTTGCGTTTAATTTTTACATTTAATTCGTTGCCCGTGTTTAATTTGATGTTCGTTTCGTTGCTCGATTGGGGTAGATGAATAAACCACCTTTCAAGAGCGCAGCATAGAGTGCACATGCATTATGATGTGTATTCCTGTATAAGAATGCATTTACGTAGCCAATCAATTGACGAATCACGATGCTATCGCATTGTGGCTATTAGAGGTCAACTGATAAATTTCAATAGAATTTTTCAGATGGTCATTTCAACTTGTATGATGCTCGATGTATTGCTGTAGTAGAGGCTTGAAGGCCGTACGGCTGCATTTCTAATATTATTGTATTTTTAGTTTATTTGTACACTCCGCTGCTATGTGTGAGTGCAGCACAGCGCAGCGCTAGAAGCGCAGCAGCTACGCTGCAAGGCTCTCGAGGAGCAGAACGCTCGACTGCAGCAGCAAGTCGACCAGCTCACCGCTCAGCTCGGAGACATGGAGAAACTTGTAAGGGTTTCTCAGCACTGTCTGTAATCTTCTGAACAAATGCAGATATGAAATGTTTGACACTTTTATTGCTTAGCAAGCCTGTGCAATGTGCATCCATGCGCCTAACAAGGCCTCTGGCTGATCTGTTGTAACAGGGTTCGACTGCATTACCAGGGGCATGAGCTTACAAATAGAAGGCGATCCTACCAATCAAGGCCTAATATGGAGATGGAATAGTGTGTTGTTGCCAGCGTCGAGGAGTTAAATTTTACGTCTCGCGCATCTCGAACACAGGTGAACTGTGAAATTTTACTATATTGAGATGTGACAGATGGGACCGCCGATGGAGATAGATCTGCAACGGGTATGGTTAATGTTTTGGTTGTATGGCACTGACCGGAGATAGTGGTAGTACAGATACATCTGTAACGGTTGAAGATGGTTCAGATAGATCTGCAATGGTACACAGTTAGTGTTGATTGCGTGACAGGAAATAGAAGTGGTGCAGCGGCGCATCGAAGTAGAGTCGTTGGAGCGACAAGTGGAGGAGGCTCGGACTCGCTGCACTCTGCTCGTAAGTGGCACTGCAAGGCTTTCTTTTGTTCGGATTTAAATTGTTTATTCTGTGTCAGGAATATCTGTGAAAAAATCTGATTTTTAGCTGAGGTGCATTCTGCTTTAGTTCTATTGAAATTGAAGAAGTTGATTCTTGGCTTTGGTGTTGCTTTTGTTGCGTATTTTATTGTTTGTTATGATACCGTACGTTGTTATTTATATAGCTTGATATTGATGAAATTGTCGTCAGTGTGCGCAATCTTACTTTTGTTTTATTGCATTTTTCTCTTTAGCGCATAGAATGTTCATTGGTCTTGGTTTGATTTTATGAATATTTGTTTTAGTCTTTATCTTACTGTCATACTGTATTTATAATATGCAATATTTGCGTGCATGTAATTTAGTCAAATTTCGCTAATTGGTTAAACACGCGAAAATTATATGCGCCAAAATAAAGCTGCAGAAGCTATTTATAATTGACAGTCCTTAAAAAAAACGTGAAAATTTAATGCAGCAACATTTCTAAGAGGCAAAACCGCAAAAATAACGTGTAGTTAAAATTTCAGGTTTTACTCTCTCTACAGTGCTCTGCCACATGGTAGGTCTTTGGTGTCCAAACCTTCTACCTTATCCGATCTTCAGCCCTTAAGTTCTCTTCATATTCGCATACGATTCCTTCCCAAGCAGGTCGTCTATTATTCCGATACATGGACTTCCCGGTCCTCTCTTACTCTCCGTTCTTCCCTCCAACTCCTCTCTCAACAAACCCTCTCCTCTCATTACATATCCAATCCAGTTTTACAGTATTTGTTGAATATGGTATTGTGTGTGTTTATCTTGTTTAGTGATCGTTGTGTATTAGCCGAGCGTGTGCTTGGTGATAGGACGGTGAGATGCAGCGTGTCACTGAGACCAACACTCAGCTGTCTATTCTCAATTCTGACCTCCAGAGAAGAACCGACTCGCTTGAAGCAGTACGCTCGTTTGTTTTTTACTTTTAACGTTTCTTAGTCAATGGGACATCGATAGTGACATTTGCAATTTGCATTCATCGATGGCGATTGAATGAAAATGTCGATTCTTATGCATAATGACGCATTCTTATATCCGTACCCACCATTGCGAGTTAACCTCGAGTTGGTCAGTCGGCGAGTTGAGAGTGACGATTGTCAATCCTATGCCTAGCGTGACGTCACTCAATCCGCCAATTGAGCCAACTCGAGGTTAACTCACAATGGTGAATACCAATATTAGACTTGAATGATTTCCTCAATAATTGAGTAGTGTTAACTTGTTTAACTATCTAAAATATGATGTTTGATGTTACCTAGGACTGTTGTATTTTCTTTATTGGATAAGTGTACTATTTATTCACTGATTTATTTGTGCTGATGTTTCTGCTGCCAAGCTTGTATGATGAATAAAAGATGAATGAATAAAATTTGATTGCACTGCTGAAGCACTTGTTTTGATTTTGTAATGTGTACCACTGCATTGCACTTATTTACTATTTTTTTGGTGCACACTGCACTGATTTTTACATCAAGGCTGTTAAACTAATTTTTATCAAAAGTTTAATTTTTGGTGTTGAATACGAAATCGTTGAGCTCTTTTTTTTTTAACTATCATTTCAAGGGATCCATTACCTGGTCGAGAAAAGATACTTAGTGGAGTAGTGTCACTATGTGAATTGTTTGCATGATTCAGATGAGTGAGGACTATGAGACACTCAAATCACGAGTCGATGCGGTGGAGAGAGAGAAGGAAGGAGCGCAGACCGAAGTCCGTCGATTGAACGAGCGAGTCCAGACCCTGCAGGTTGAACTGGAGGTAGAAACTGGCTTTAAATCAATCTTTCTGCCTGACTAAAGCATACCATGTTCATTGTATTATTAAATTTTATATCAACTAATAAGTTTTGTAGGTAGGCTATTCGTTAATAAATGTGGTGAATGGATAAAATTAAATTGCCGTTGCTGCATATTTTTTGCGTAATTTAAGATCGGAGGGATTTTTGAAGTAATATGAAAAAATGTTGCATACCATATTTTATTTGCAAAGGCAAATTCTGGCGAGTGAGATATTCTCTCTTTAGAAAGGTCATCTTTCAGTGTGATTTATTTGAGGCATTAAAGAGCTTGTTTTTGTTCTTGCGCGCGCAGTACATGCAGCAGGCAGAACAGAAGCGAAGCGTGCTGGAGGCAGAGAAGCAGGACATGCTTGAAAGACTGCGACTTAAACAGCTTGAACTAGATGCAATCATCCAGGTGTGTGGGAGCTTAATTTATAAAATTGTGAATCCATGGTATTATTGGAAATGTTAGGTTGTAACATGGACGCCAAATATTATTGTTGATTTTTTGGCGAATTTGGTGCAATGATTTGTTGTAATATTGTTGAATCTGAGTGTTGACATTTTGTTTCACAGCTTTTTGGATGCATCTTGTGTTGTTATGTTCTAATAAAGACTAGTATCTTCTGTGATGGCCTTTCATCCTGGGAAAAGGATAAACACCTCTAGAAGCGATGCGTGTATTTACTGTATGTGCAATTTAGCTCATCTTGATGTTACTAAAGATAAATTTGATTTATTTTGGAACTTCAGACAAAGGACGAGGAAGGCAGGAAACACGAGCAGTCCCTTGCAGATGCGCAGGTTTGTTTGATTTTGTATTTGATAATTACCGCATAAACGGATACTGCTGAAGAGTGCTTAACTTTAATAGATTGAGGCGTATGATTCACAGGAATCATAGACTTAGTGTCAGAAAGATAAAGTGGGAAAATTTGTCTTTTGAAAGATTTGTATATGGAAAAGTTTATTGCTGAATCTGACCATGCGTGATTATTTCACTTAGTGTCGCATCCACCGACTAGAGTTAAGGTTCTGCTGAGAGTTAACATTATCGTACAACAACCATTGATCCATCAGGATGTTGTTTTAACAATTAAATTCAATCTGAGATCAGGATCTCAGATCGGATTTGTGCAATGTGCATACGACCCTTAGAGTATTATATGTCGATGGTACGCTGTGCGCTGCAGTGTCGCGTAGAGGAGTTTGAAGCCAAGTGTCGTGAACAAGCGACAAGTCAGAGACAACTCCTTGAGGAACTGTCACAGTCGAGGCGTGAATTGATCTCTCTACCGGACTTGCTTGGTTCGTAGATTGTATGTTCGTTATTGGCAGTACAACAAACTAGGCGCTGTCGGTTGAATGAGCAAAGCCATTAACTGATTATAATAATAGCTAGTAATAATCGAGCAACTTAATTGGTCAGTTGTAGCTGTTGGCCAAAGATGGTAGATATTGAATTCATGGCTCATGTAGAGGAACTTCATTATACCCGTTCCTTAGTCTATCATTTTATTTGTTGACAGTCGATTTTTTGTGTGTTCTTGCTATCTTGCTGGTTTTTGTGATCGCTATCTTCTGGTTTTTGTGATTGCTATCTTGCTTTTGTGGAGAACAGCACATTCGTATAGCAAGAGAATATTCGTATAGCAAGAGAATATCTGTATAGCAAGAGAATATTCGTATAGCAAGAGAATATTCGTATAGCAAGAGAATATTAGTATAGCAAGAGAATATTTGTATAGCAAGAGAATATTCGTATAGCAAGAGAATATTCGTATAGCAAGATAATATTTTTACAGCAAGATGCAGTTATTATTGTTCACAGTTTTGAATAAATAAATAACGTGACAGTTTGCGCGCAATGTTGTTGAGACGGCCATTTGTTTTTTTGTTTTTGTTTACAGCCTTAAAGAGACAAGGAATGCAACAGATCGATGAAGTCGACACAAGCGATGTCGCGATGTCCGAGTTTGTTCCCTCTGTCGGATCTACACCAATTAAATCTGACGACAAAGGGGCGAGAAATTCTGCGTCAAAGACATCGCAACTAGAGGGGAGGGGCATTGTGGGTAGGCCAGAGGAAGAGAAGGGCATTGTGGGTAGTTCTGATGAGGAGAGGGGCATTGTGGGTAGTTCTGAGGATAAGAGGGGCATTGTGGGTAGTCTGGAGAAGGCAACAGGGGGGTCCGGATTACGAACTGTTGTGAGTCCGGAGGCGCGACAGCCGGGTGGAGCGGTGGAAAGGGAAGTGGGAGGTGGGGGTGAAGGAGAGGACCTGAGGGCTCTACTGCAGGTCTTCCAGGCGGTGTACAGCTACGATCCGTCGGAGTGCTCGCCCAACGAACAGCCGGACTCGGAACTGGCGATACGCACCGGGGATTTTATCTTTGTCTGCGGAGATATGGACGAAGTAATGTGGCGTATTTTAAATCTCTTTTAAAATTTGCGAAACTGACACTGTTTGATTGAAGCGCTTGCCCGCTCATGCTGGCGAACAAGTTCAGTCAGTTTTTAACAAGCGCTGCATGTTTACCACGCTCGCTTCACAAAAAACGTGGATTCGGAGGCATTACAAATGTCAGTGCACAGCAATCTTTGAAAACAAATAGTTACCAGTCATGAGGTCGGTGATATGGTTAGGCTTTGAGTGTGCATAGTCTCAAAGGATGGTGGAGCGTGCAGTGATCATATTTCAGAATGGAGATCTTAATCTTGTATTTATCATGACTTCCCATCATGAACAATGTGTGATTGTCTGTAATTACTGTCTTGTAATAATAACAGTTGGTCTGGTGCTGTACACAGGATGGCTTCTACTATGGTGAACTGATGGATGGAAGGCGGGGTCTCGTACCGTCTAACTTTATTCGCCAGCTCTCCGGTAATTGATCACAGATCAGCGTCTAATTGTTCTTTTTTACTGTTCTTGCAAATTTATACAACGAATGACTTACTGATATCAATACTGTTGACGAGTTGACAGAATTATCTGCTCTGAGATGCTTGAGTTTGTCAATCAAAAGCTTTAGTTCTGAAAAATTATTGAAATCTGTCATGTAAATGAACCATTTCAAAGCATTGTGTAATATTTACTATTTGATTGTTAACCACTTCCATACTTCAATATGTTGCCCACTTCTATATTGCCCAATCTATCCAAAAATATGATCTCTCTGCTGTTATTTCCTTCAGAAAGCGAGCTGGCCGAGTTCTATTCAGCCATCGGGCTTGACACGCCCGGCGGTGACCCGAATCATTCTGCCTTGCCCGCCCTTTACGACGCCAGCTACATGGACGATTCGTCGCACTCTATCGATGACTCACCGCAGGCCATGGTCCCGCCCCCCCAGCGCCCCCTCTTGAGTAATGACTCCGTCGAGGATTCGTCCTTTCTGTCCGACGCAGGGTATCTGCAGGGATCACCGGAAAAATCAGTTCCTGGTAGGAATTTTCTAGTGTTGCTTTTTTGTTCTATTGGCCATTCTAAAACCTGAAAACTTGTGACTGTCCTGAACTGTTACTGGTCCCGAGTTGGTTTGCTAAATGCATATCGCAGAAATGGTAAAGCGGACGAGAAATGACTTCCTTTTGTAATCCAATTTTGTAAAAAATGTAGGATTAGTTCTTGACAATTCACACTAAATTATGATGATAAAAAATTTGAAAAGTTGATTGACTCTATTATTAGATTATTCGATGCTCAATTGCGAGCCTGTTTTCAAGAAATTGCTGTAGTATATATTTTATATATATATATTAAAACGCTACATTTACAGTATTTCTGAAACGACCCAATTTCTCCTTATTCTATTGGCTGCTGTTGGTGTGCAGGCGTCCCCGAGGCGCCGCTCAATGTCCAATTAGAGACCGGTCCTGATCACGGGTCTCTCATGGTCTCCTGGCTCCCGGTGACCATCGTCGAGACCGGTCGGTCCAATGGGGTCTTGGTCGCCGGGTACTGCGTCCTGGTCGACAGGAGACCAGTGAAAAGGCTGCTCAACCCCACTGGTTGGTATTCAGAGCGAGGTGCAAGGGTGGGATTTAGCAGAAATTGATAAATTGTATTATGCACCGTGATATGTAGCTTGGCGATGAATGAAATGGTTTGTGTATGATATGTATCGCACTTGTAAAAAAAACAAAAGATTAAAAAAAAAAAGAAATAATGATTTGAGAGTAATAGGCAACGCATTAGAATGAACTTGAAAAGCTCTGATTATTATTCGTTATTTCTTCTGTATTATTGTGTTTGTTTAGGAGATACTAATAGAATGAATGTTACATTATGAAGTTTTGTAACTATTTTTTATTGGCTCATGGAATATTAATTTTTTTCAGGGTTGTATCCATGACAAATAATTTATTTTATATTTGTATTCATTTCAGTATCATCAGATAAAAATGTTATTCTCTCAATAGTTTTGATCTTTCCATCAGTGTTGATTTAACTTCGCCTTTAGTCTCTTAGTTTACTACGAGAGTTGTTATTGGTGCAGGCGATCACGTGCTCGTTGAATCGGATGATCTCATTGGTCTGAAATCACCGCGCTGCGTCACCGTACGCACCCTGTCTGTGGAGGGTGTCGAGTCAGCAGACTCCCTACCCGAACTCCTTCCCACCCACCTACTGCGAGAAATGTCTCCCCTTGTCGAAATTTCCACAGCCAACCACGTTACGGACAGCGATGCCAAAAAGTTAATTTCCGATTCGGAAATTCCCATTGAGATAGTTCGACGACGTTCCACCCTTACGCGGCGAACCCCACCACCAAACTTTAACGTTGATACGATCCCCGCGTTTAATACCTCAATCGGCCCTAATTTGGCGGAAGAAAAATTAGAAACGACTTCCGTGGAACAGTTGCAAGCCACAGGGTCGGAATTGCAGCCAGAGCGTGTATATCAAACGTCGGGAAACACTTTATCGCCTGTTGCAAGCCGGAAAATTCTGGAACCAGGATTCATTGATGCCATCGCACCACGTTTGCAAGCTGATGAGATGGGTCTGATAGATCAGAATTCTTCATTGAGCACTGAAGCGAGTACAGCTGGAGTTATGCCTTCTATGATGACTAGCGCAAGCCTTGCAAAAGTTGTGAATGATTCGTTTGCAACGACGCTCAGAGAGGATATTTCTCCACCGACTGCCGCCGCTGAACAAGGTCATGGGTTTTCAAGAAATGTGCATGAAGAGACACATAACGTGGTGAATTGCGTGGTGCGCATTGATCCCATCGATTTGTGTGAACCGAGCAATGAAACATCCGTTTTGCGGCTTCCGGATCAAGACACGAAATCATCAAATGATGATTCGGGCGCTCTAGCAGGCGGCTTCCAGCCTTCTTCCAACTCACCCAATTCCAGTCAAGCCACAGCCAGACTTTTGGTAGCTGAAATGGAAGGTTTACCAGCGAATGGAATGGGAAAGAGAAGGCCATGGAGTGGAGATCCACAGCAAGTTTTATCGACGCTGGCAACGGTTGATAGTCCAGACGTTGCCACGGCGATGGATTACATGCCGGCGAGCGATGAGGTGGTAACGGCCGATAAAGTCACACTATCGATGAGCGCTGATGACGTCAGCGATGATGCGTACACCGGTGCGAGAAAATACAGTCAAGAATTGACTGCGGCGGAGGAAGAGGAGGGAACTGGTGGGAACGAGATTGATGTTGGATCCATGGAGGCCGAGGAAACTCCTCGCATTGGGAACACTGGTGCTGCACTGATCGAAAACGAAAGAGGATTTCTGAAGTCAAGTGATAAGGGCGCAAGGCCTGACATGCAGAATGATAATGCTGAAAGGCATGGTGATCCTGTGGCTTTTGATGCTAACGCAGCAAATAAGTCACATCATATCGAATCATCGACAGCCATAAGCGGTGTCATCAATACCGGTGACACCAGTGACACCATGCCAGAGCCTGCGGCTAACTTATCTGCCATCCAGTTAAATTCCAGCCTAGCCAATGGCAATGCATCTACTGCTCAAGGCAATAACCAGGCCTCTGTTAATTCAATCATCGATGATCTCCCATCGGGTGCATCCAAATTTCAGCCCTTCATGCCCGGTGCCACCAATTTTCGACCGGTTCCAGCCGCTGCGACCGAATTTCAACCGATTTCTTCCGATTCAACTGAATTTGTCTCACTTCCGTCGTCCACCGCGTTCAATTCTAAACCAGTGGAGCCTCTCGTGCGATGGAACAGCAATTCATTGTTTAGACCCGTCGCGGCAAAGGCAGCGGTTGCGCCCGGGGGTTCTGCGATTCAGCCCATGCAGGGTCGGATTGAACCAACACAAGGGCAGGTTGAACCGTCAGGGAGGCAGGTTGAGGATTTAATGAATAAATCCGGTGCATTGGTACATGGCCGAACAGTTACACGAGGTAAAATGGAACACGGGGGAGAATTATTAATTCAGGGGTCATCATCGCAGGGGGCTTGCCCAGAAGCACAAGCAGAAGGGCGAATAGACGGAAGGGGTAGGCGGGACCGCACGGCGTCGGGGGGCGAAGTTCAAAGTTTGAGACGGCGTGACGAGCTGGCTCGGCGGAGGTTGAACGGGCGCGGCGAAGATGATGAGTCGCTTCGAATGTCCGATACGACTTCCGACGAGGAGTCGGATGCAAGCGCCAGCGAGCGCGACTTCTCGACGTTGGAGAACGTTGAGACGTCACGACGTCACCGGCGCAACAATGACTCAAACGCGGAGTCGTTGGTGTCGGCGCGGCAGCATAACAGCGTGGACGATGTGTCGGAAATGGAACTGCTCGATAATAACGCGGTGACGTCACGGCGGATCCGCGACGACATCTCCGACTCGGATCTCATCGACTACTCCGACGACGGGGGAGAGTCACTCGTCGATAGCGTTGCCGCGGGCGACGGGGTCGGGGCGAGGGTCAGGCTGTTTATTTCGCTGTTCTGCTACGATCCGGTTACGATGTCGCCTAATCCGGACGCTGCCAATGAGGAGTTGCCGTTCGCCGAAGGCCAGATAATCAAGGTCGGTTTGAAGGTCACTGGTTTGGAGGTGTAGTTAGTAATGCAAGCAGATTTTGAGTTTTGACAATTAGCAATTTGGTTTCACTGATTGCATCTTGGGAAACAAAGACAAACTTAAATTAAGCAGCTATTATGTAGTTTTTAAAACAAAATTTTCTAGGTTTCGTTCAGATATATATCAGCAAGGATGACTTCCAAGGCAAACTTTCTTATTTTAGGTATTATTATCTTTGTCGTTTATTTAAATAAAAAGAATAATACTTCAAAATCTAAAAAGCAACCGTAAACATTCTTGTTTTCATGAGTGAAAAAATCATGATTGTACTTTGAATCACAATTTGCAACAAAAACAATGATTAAGATAAATACAACAATGGCAGAGTGTTTTAATTGTTTGGTATGAATGGGACTCGGAACTTTCTGGCATGTTATTGCGCCGCATGATACTGACAATCGCCTGTGAAATTTACTTAATTAGCTTAGAGATCTAAATATAGGGGTCTATACGTAGGGCTTTGGCAACAGTGAAGCGGCTAGATAAACAATTGACTGAATTCATCAATGATTGGATTTAATGGGTTTTGATTTTGTCACTTCTAAAAGTTAGCATCTTTATTTATTGCTATTCGTTATTAAGTTTTGCAAGTGTTCCGTTCAGATCTACGGCGACAAGGACGAGGATGGTTTCTACGTCGGTGAGGCGAGCGGCCGGCGCGGACTGGTGCCCTGCAACATGGTCTCCGAGATCCATGTCGACGACCCTGACATTGCCGCGCAGCTGCTCAAAGAGACCAATCACAGGCCAGCGGGGGGGGTGGCATTGGCCAATCAGAGTGCGGACAGCAGCCGGACGACGAGTCGGACGAGCGAGTTTGCATCGAGGAACCATTCAGCGTACAGCGCCAACACGCACGGTGCGTTGGGGGCTCGGTGCATTGGGGGCACAGTGCAGTGTGGGATACACTGTATTTCTTCTTAAAAAGAGGGCATTAAACATTTCTTTAATTCTTAACTAATTTTTATTTCTTAAAAATGATAGTTTAATGTACACTGTACTTGTGAAAACTGAAATAAATTTTGAATTTTTGTGGTAAGAAATCAGCGATTTGAATCTTTCAGCTCTTTCAATATATTGCGACAACATTATTACAATGTTTTGATAGACAGTATAATTATGTACTTTGTTGAAAATTTAGTTTTCTCTGTTGGTGAGAGAAATTTAAAAATTGGTCAGCATTTGAGAAAGTTGCAGTCATAAGTTTAGTGTCCTTTTTTTGAATCACGGTGTACAATGAAATGAGAACGAATTTGATTTCATTTTACTGCTTTATTTATCGTTGCAGGGCTGCCGGACATAATTTAATGTCATATCAGGGACAGATTCGATATGATGTCTTTTTAAATGAACACTTTTGGCTTTCGTAGTGAGAAATAAAAGAATTTTATTTTCTTCTGCAGATACTCGTTACGATGGGGGTACCAGCCCTGGGGAGGGGGAGGGGGAGGAGGGGGAGGATGTGGAGCCAGTCTGCTACATGGTGGCCCTCTACAACTACAACCCCAATGAACTTTCACCCAACGTGGATGCCGAAGTGAGCATTGTCTCTGGAAATTAAATCGTGGAGATTAACAATTGATTTAGTTATTTCAGTGACATGTTTACAATGTTGAATTTTACAGGACGAACGAATTTGAATGTGGTGTATACTGTTAGGATATTTGCAAGTTAAATTAAAGAAGCAGGCAACCTGCGAATTTTGTTTTAAAATCTTCAGATGTGGTATTTGGATAAAATTTGAATTAGTTTAGTTTATTTAAAAATGAATGCTTCTCAATTCTAGCTAATATATTCGTATATCATGTTTAAAGCAATGCACAAATATTAAACTTATATTTCTGTTTCCTTTCTCTGCCAATTTAGAAGAAAAATTGATGTGTAAAATTGCAGTTGTTTTGTATTTGATAGTAGCTTAGCTGCACAAGACTGGCTTTTTTGCATCCAATCATAATGGGAACCCAGCTGCACTGAGACCGACTGCGTTTTATAATTTAGGAAAGTCCGCGATTAAAACGACCTATTTTTTTATCCAGTGTCTAGCGTGCTTTATCTAGCTGATCAATAGGGCATTTTTTGTTGACAGGAAGAGCTGAGCTTCAACAAGGGAGACGTTATAGAGATTTACGGAGACATGGACGAGGACGGTTTCTACTACGGCCAACTTAATGGTCGCAGGGGCCTTGTGCCTTCTAACTTTCTGTCGGACCGCCCGCTTTCTTCAGGGGTGCGGCGACAACGAGTTGTCTAACTTGGAGTGCGGGGGGGATGAGGAACTGTAAAAATTCCTGCAGTATTGATGGTTTTGTTTCAAGCTGTGGCGGCGGCAGTTTGTATAATTGGGGGTCATTCAAATATTGTATTATTTTCTCTTGCGATGATAAAATTTACGCTCATAAAACTATTCGTCCAGCTAGGGGCATTGAATTTTCTGTATCATGCGCTCTAGTGTCGCGACATTTTGATAGAATTAACTCATGGTCAGACTTACTTCGCAACTTCTCTGAATTGTTATTGGATTTACTTCTAGCCTTCAAATAAGTGAGCTTATGATTTTCACTTTTCTCTTTCGTCTAAACCTTGAAGATGGTCCTCGAGGATACCGCTGGCTGTTATTCAAATATACTGGCTTATCTAAAAGGGGAAGGTGGTAGATGGTTAACCGCTATTGTAGTGTGTACTAAGTAAGGTGACTTGATAGTGGGTATGAAAGACGGCGAGGCTAGTATCTTTCTGCTCTTATGAGACTTTTTTGTCGATTTTCTTCTAGTAATCTATGCAATTACATAATGAATGATGAAGTAAAATTGAATACAGTCAATGCTAACGTGTTTTTTGATGCATTTTCACTAGTTCAGTTTTTGTTGGCCTCTGCATGATAGCCTTGAGGAATTAAATATCCTTGCCAAGTTGCAAATTTGCTGTATTCTCCATGGTAACATACAAGAGAATTGCGCCTGAAAAGCGTTAAAATATTGAAATAGTTTTGAAAATTTTGCTAGTGTATGTGTTGAAACTGGAGTAATTTCACACAATAAAGAATTGTGTGTATGACAACAATAATGATACTTAATACAACATGAGCACTGATTGTGATATAGAAAAGCAATTAATGGCAATGAATACCATTGTTTTATGCTAGTGCGATATTGTACTTTAAAGTTAGATTATTATTAGATTTGAATTACTTCAGTTAATGTTATCTTTTGTGTGTTGAGATATTTAGTATTTTCGATGAAAATACGTCATGGTTTATAAATTAATCAGTTGATGAAACTTTGTCTTTAATTGATGCTTTAACTGATATGATATAATGCGTGTCTGATATAATTTATGCATATCTTTGCTGCATATTCTTCCTGATCTGTTGAGTGATGTTGACGCGGGTGTTAAATAGTTGCAGGCTTTCCGTGCGCTGTTTGTTTTTACTTTGATTTCGTGAAAATGTGAGACTTTGGATCAGCGCTGGGTACTGCAGCTGGACCGTGTTAAATCATACCCAAACTTTTGGATTTTGTTTAGTAAATCGTTTAGTTAATGCTCAAGCTGAATGGCGTTAGTTGCCTGCTCAATATCTCTGATGAAATTTTTGAAATGATGGAGGATTTTTCTTTTATTTCATGAGTGATAACAGTGTAGCTGCCAGTGTGTAGTAGAGTGGCTGTAAGAATAGTGAAGCATTCAGCGGTGCCTTTAATGCCTTTTTCAAGAGTAAGAAAAAAAAACGTTATTTGTAGATAAATATTGAACTTAGTATAGGAAAGCATAATATAGTTTATGCGTATGATGTACTACTAGAAGGATATTTTAGATGTCGGCTTACTGGGTAATTTCCATATAAGAGTATAGAATGCGTGTTATGTATAAATCTGTACCTCATTCAAGGCGTAGAGTTCTGATGAATATTGTCAAGATTTCATAAAAATTGAAGGATTTTTTCATAATAATTAAATGGTGTCAATAATGATACATTTTTATGGAGTAGTGTCGGTCGGTGCTACAATTATCGGTTAGTCACATATTTTATTTCGGAATTTTTCTATATTTTCGTAATTTAATTGAATTTATTTTTATTTTTGACTATGTTTAATCGGCTACGCTTAAGGTCGATATTAAAAGTATGCGTATATTTAAAATGATTTATTGATACTGTACTCAAAGCACACTGAAAAAATTTGTAAACGATTATTAGCGGGTTGATGTTATCCTAAGCGCATTTTTGTAAATGAATGTATGAATGATATTGGATCGTTCCTGTCCAAAAGTTCAGTCGTTACTCGTTTAGTTTAATATTCAAAACTGATTGCTACTCAGTGTCGTTATATCCGATTATTAAATGGATACGCGTGTTATTTTACTCCGCGCAATAACGCTGTATGATACTATTCGATATTATTTTCAAAGTTAAATCGAAAAAGACGATGAGTCTAATGTTTGACAACATTAGACGAGTTAGTTAGAATATCGTTGTCTAGAAAAGGTGTGCTTCCTACACGCTTTAATCTGCATGAGTAATTAGAGTTTTTCAGGATTTTACCTACAACTAGCGATTAGACTGTTAATTACGATCAATGACTGAAACCATTGCGATGCGTGGAGTTGTTGAAAATATTCGTTTTGTTTGGCAATGTTAAGTAACAACTGTTGTCTATTTAATGCCCATCACTATTTCGCTGATATGATAATGCCTTACAGTTCCTACCATGGTTTGTTTTAAACTATATATTTTGTAATTCTTGAAAGTCGAGAGTTTTTGACTGAATTAAATGAGGATAAATCTGCGCAATTTTGTCATTTTGTCAAGCTGAGAAAAACTAATCGCTAAATATTTGGATAACAGCTGAAATTTTACTTTAAATTGTGACAACATGACATTGTCAAAAGAAGAGTTTGCATAACTACACGATAAAAACAATAAACATTAATTGAGAGCAGTGATTGATAATCACAGACCTATGATATAGGACCCCTAAAAAAACGCTAGATTGACAATAATTGTTTTCAGTAGTCTGTAGTTCATAGAAACCTGATACAGGCACGGCCTAGAAGGCGTGGTCTATTTATAGCCTAGCCCTAGATGAGACAATGACAAGCTAACGAACAAACATTGCAATAGGTCTATCCCGTGGGCTCGGGCAACAGTTCCAAGAATACGTTGTAGAATGCAGACGAAACAAGACAACCGCAGACGCTGCCGCAGTAGTAGGCCTACATGTATTAGTATAGCCGGCGCATTGTGCATATGCTTATTAGCCTACATGACATAAATAAGGGAAAATAGCCTGCTACAGTATTGCACTAAGAAAGTGTTTTATGCTAATGATCTCTATAGCTATAGGCCTTAATAAACACATTTGCAGCGTGTCATCTCCACCCAATTCCACTGGGAAAAAAGTCATGGTCGTTAGCCTCATCACAAAGTAGTTTACTGTACATACGCCAGGAACTGGTATACATCTATAGCAGACTTCTATATTACGTCGAGTAAGCCTAACTGAATAAATATTCGTAGTAATTTTAGAATCTCAATAGTTAGAAAGCGTCTAGCTGGACAGACTGTTGACCCGGTGTTGGATCTAATTTAGCCTCACATTAACCACAATTCCGTACGTTGAGAATCAAACCAGTTAGCGACATTTGAATTTAATATCAAGGCTAAGCCTAGGCTAGACCCTATCAGATTCTAAGGTTCTTTACGTTACACACGCCACTAGAATCTAGAGCCCTAGGATTCATCTGCAATTCAACAACAATCACTCGCTTGTTTGGCTAGTAACGAAATGTACCGTCGTCTCGGAAGCTATGTGCAGGTAGGTTGAACCGTTGAATGTGCTGTAGCCCGTTACTGTAGGAAGGAACCTAGGCATGCTTCTTCGGTTTGAAAACATGTCTGTGTAGTTCATAAGAGACATGTTTTGGGCCTTTCTGCAGGCCCTGTTGGCAGGCACAAGACTAGTTAGGAACTTATGACCACTGAAAAGTATTTCGTGAAAGTTTGGACACGACTTTGACTTCGTATCGACAATGCGAATGCAGTGGGTTTTCGTTAGAGTTGATTGTTAAAGAATGGCACGCACTCATGCATTGACCTAATGGTCTGCAGGTAATGATATTCGGTGAACGAAGTAGAAATGTGGATGAAGTGGAGATTTTTAGGTGCGTAACTACAAAATTCAAGTACAAAACGCTCCCTCGTGTCCCATACTTCTCCGTTGACCGTAGCATTACAGCCGCAGTCAATCCGCAAGTAGCCGTTGAAGCGCAAAAACGACTAAAATCGCAAAGAAATTCGAGTTGTTAGCCCCTATCTAGTACAATACATGCGTGGAACCGTCATGCATGAATACGTCTACATTGTAGGAGGGGTGAGAACGACTTTCCCAGGCGCTTCCATCCAGCCTAGTTCACGTTGTGTTGTGTGGTCTTGGTTCAGAAGACGACCGGCGACAAGCCGGGCAGCCTGGACTGCCTGGGAGCAGAGTTCAACGTCCTCATCATGGGTCATCTGCGTCAAGGTACTGGCGACTGGACCACCGCACATCGTATCAGGTCCGGTGTAGTCACTCGAGTGCGTTATAAATAAAATTGGTGCTTCTTTGAGGCTCATGCGCTTTTTGCGGTTTTTTGGCTGAATGTGCTCTTTGCAGAAAAAAATTGATGAGCCCAGTTAAGAATCGTCTCACGATTGAAAGACGCCTTAAGGTTCAATGCATTATAATTATGTTTTCATTAAAGCATTGATATTGAGCTGCTAATGTTTTAATAATTTATTAATCAAGTGTATGTCTTACAGTAGACTAACTGTTAGACCTCAAACAAGTTGAACTGAATACATGGAGCAGAAACTAAGTTATGGGCTGAATAGGGCCTATACCTGCTTGGCTAATAATTTTTTTTTTTTAAATACAACTACTCAACAAGTGTCATTATCAACTATCATTGTCAATATCATTCTTTTTTAGAATGAATCAGTTTATACTATCAAGTGAACAATATATCCGCGTTGTGTTCTCGCAATGCAACTGTTTGTTTCACTATGTAGGCAGTACTTTGACTTCAGTCAGTTCAGCTGGGTGGCGAAGGACGTCAACAACTTTGAGGACAGGGAAATGTTCAGAGAATATTTGTCTGCCAGCAGCATTCACTGCGTCATCGGGATCAACGCCCTCACGTGTGCTCGTCTCCTGCTAGGTTAGTCTGACTCTACTGTAGATCTGCTGATATGGGTCAAACACACTCTGTATTTGCAGCTAAGTTGGATAAGTTGCTCCTAGTTGGATATTTTAGTTAAAATGCATTTTGCGGCTTTGCATCTTTGCGGCTTTGCAGCTTAGCCGTTTTGAGACTTTGAGACTTTGTGTCATCTCTAGAGGGCAAAAGTGTACAAGATTTAACCCCTAGTTGGATATTTTAGTTAAATTTCATTAGCAAGATCGCCCTATTTTGAAGAGTTTTTCATCTTTTTCTTCACTATAATGCAGCAAAACCAATGAGGTATTAATCACAATCTTTATTTGCATCTAAAGGTGAATCAAATGAAATCAAATGTGTTTTATTTTATGCTTTGAAGCAACAACAAAGCATGGGATTTAAACGTGACAAGTCTCAAATAATTATATATTTGTCCCTTGGTGACAGGGACAGCTGTCGTTGGGCTTTACATTCGGATGCCCTTCCAAACGCCGATCAGATCATAACTTATCTGCAACGGTGATTAGCAGCTAGCGAAAATTGTTTAACAGCCTGCTGGAGGGTCTGTAACGCCATGGTTTAGTAATATTTAGCATAGAGATTCTAACCCCGGATCTGGAACTTATTATCCCAGCGCTTAAACCACTACACCACATCGCTTTGCAAAGGATTTATTTTTTCTGTCACTTAATAATAGTTTATGTCATTCAATAACATATAAATTATTGCAAGACATTTTTTCTGTGCTGCGATCTCATTTCTGTAACTTTCAAAGACACTTTTCGCGTACTAAACAATAGGCTATATGGAAACATATGCAATGATAATGCCATAGCAATAATAAAAGTTAAAACATCTTTCATATACCTTGATACTGAAAATCTAAATATGTATGTTTAATTTTTAGCATTAAATTGGCGTGTAACCTCTAATGGTTACAACCAGTTGGTTGTTCATACTTTTGTCAATAAGAATTTTAGAATTGCTTTCGAATTCATGACAGTTGCTATGGAACTTCAAATTTTTCAACGAAGACCTTACCTCCGTTCATATTGTGTATATCAGATTGTCCGGTACCATACGCCCTGATTATGTCTGGGCCCGAGCTGGCGGAGGCTAGCAGCAACCTAGACCGCTACAGCGCCATCACCGTAGCGATCAACAACTCAGAGTAGGTGCCGACACCATATTTTTAACTTCCCACGTCCCCCCCTCCCGGGCCGGAGATATCGCCTACGTCGCCTGCTGTAGGCGTAGGGGGACAAAAAATGAGTAGAGGGCTAATTAGTGAACAGATTATAGGTTTTTTTGTTGTCCAAGAAACCCATGACTGGGGGGAGGGAGGGGGGGGGAGGTTTGTCAAAGAATTTCGTCCCCGAGAACATGCCATTAGTATTATTATTTTTCAAATCCTCATTAGCCCAAAACAGTCCCCCTCTCCAATTTTCCTGACCCCCCCAGTCGTCCCTCTTTTACCCCAATCGGCTCCCTTAGTCACTTTCAGACTGTTACAAGTGTGAATTGAGAAAAAATAAGCCTCGTGGGTTGCTCACCAATGCCCTTCGTTTTCCACTTCCCCGCCGCTTGCCCCTTTATCGAACTGTTTTCTAAATTTCAACCGAGTGTATTGATTGCTGAATGAATTATTTATGAAGTTTTCTCCAATAATTGTAACTGCACGCCCTCACAGATTCCACATGCGCCTATGTAAGTGGCGCAGGTAGTCGAAGAGACTAGAGGGGGCAATAATTTCAGACATTCACTTTATAAGAAAATATTTTTAATTTCAGGCTCAGGAAATTATGCATAATTTGAAGCCGCCTTTCATGAACTGCAGGAGCATCCGATTGTTTAACACGCAATGCATAATAAAGCGAAATTTAATTTTAAAATTACATGTATATTTTATATCACATGTATGAAACAAGGTATCTCCATGCAATGTGCCTGCATGCATATGTTAAGTATAAATTGAATGCTAATATAGTGGCCTCATATGCAGAATATTTTTCAAAATAATTAAATTTTAAAAGTATTAAATCTTTTTTTTAAGAGATTCAGGACTCGTTGCTATTTGAAAGCAAAAGACAAAAAAATCTCGTCTATACTTTCACTTAGTTTCCGGACGTTCACTTTCTTTAATCCACCAAGTCACAGGTCTTTCTATCGCTGAAGACTTTGGTGTCTGAGGGATAATATTGCTCTGTCTACCAGTCGCATGCTGTGCTGTAATTAATCCGGACTATCATTGATCAGCTTCAGAAAATACTGGCAATGAACTGATTGAACGAACCGTTTCTTAGGTTTAGCATTTCCCTCACATTTACCTGCTTGATCCATCTAAGCTGTATTTGATCGAATGCTCTGTGTATTTTCAACGCACAAAATTATTAAACTGGAGCTTTAACTGGGGCCCAAGAGGAATCATTGGCCATGATTAACCATTAACCAGAGTACCAATAGTCCATTGGTCAAATTTTGGTTCAAACGAATCCATGCAAATGCTGTGAAATCCTGATGTGCCTGTCTGTCTTTCCAGGTTTATTATTTCTCGCTCGCAGTACATATCGGAGCAAATATCGAAAACACTGGTGAGATGGACTGCAATATTTGTGCACTATTCTACTTAGACGTTGTATAATAGATTATATTTTGAAGATTTCACGAGAGACTAAGTTTTTCTAATTTGAAATTGGCTCATATTGTGTGATTTTTATGAATGAAAATGAATAGATCTACACCACGTGATGTGTCTACGTTTACAAAAGTAGACCTTGTTAAATTATAACAGCAATCAACTATCCTACTATGCACACAGTTCTGCATGATGCTGGAACGATCAAAGTATAAACTTCAACAATGGTCCACCACTGATTGTTCACGTGCTTTTTCTATTTCAGCCATTTCTATCAAATGAAAAGAAGTTACACATACCGCAGGGTAAGCTTCTGAAATTTCTCATGTATAATTTAAATAAATAGTTTTATTATTGCATTACTTATAGAGTAGCTCTGGCCTCCAACTCAACTAATTTCGTCCAGACTGGTCAAAAAGAGAACTAGTTTGCAGCCCAGAGCTTCCCGAATGAGTTGCTAGAAGCAACTAAAGAAGAGGGAGTGATTCTTTGCTTGATCTCGAAGCACTTTTTCTAGTTTTTTAATTTTTTATTGAAGATTTGCACTAGTTGAACCGAACTGTAATGGTTTTTATTACTTTACTTAGATTTATTCTTGAATTCGAAAATCACCATTATAGCCTACACAAGACTGTTTTTCTCATGTACGACTCATTTGTGTAATAATTTAATTGTTTGTTTCTGTTGCCGTGGCAGCCGTGATCACGCGCCCTGTTCCAAAGCTGAATCTGACTGGACTGGAGAAAACACTGCTAGGTCACAATTCGACGATATTCGTAATGGTGACAAAGCTGAACCAGGCCAGAGATCCTCTCTACATCGTCCCAGCCTTCACATGTGAGACTCGACTGCTGACTGCTGGAGCTACGTAATAGTCATCAGTATTAACAGCTTAGTGGAAAATAAAAAAACAATTGTTGCATACGAGTTGATCTCAATTAGAAATTTATTCAAGAATATTTACGCAACGATTTAAGAATTTTGTTTAAATTTTATCTTTAGCCTAACTTTTGTAGGCTGAGGGCCACTGACTTTGATGCTTCGTTGAATTTTTCAACTTGTGCATTAGTCACAAATTTTTCCGTTACTAATATGATCTGAATCGGCATTGCTGTAGGCTGGTACATGTATATCGATTTTAATTCGCGTTGCATTTAACTTAACATGATAGTTTAAATGATGCGAAGTATGAAAATATGCTACGTAGTAAGCCTAACTTTGCAAAAGTGCTGCTGCAAGTTTCATAAAGCAATTCTGTGACGCTGCGAGAATGATAATTATTGCTTTCAGATTGGCACCAAATGAATGAAAGACATCCGTATCTCGTTATCATTGGGCATAGGGTAAGATACTCTAGGAATCTTAATCGTCAATGCGCAAATTTTTTTATTAATTTATAAGATATATTGTCAACTGATGTGGCTTTGAGTATTTGAATGCGGCTTAATACCACATTATATCAAACTACTTTAAGGTCTACGGGGACTGGTGCCTTTTTGTGAAACACAAAGACACAAGACTCTCTGGTCAAGTTGGTCACTTTTCAAGGCCTAGTTAGCGTCGTCCACTTATAAGGGGCGTTCATTGCATTCAAACATTAATAAATTCACATTTAGATGATAAGCATATCACTTTAGTAGGCCTATTTAATCAAGCTTTAACTGTTCTTCTTGTTCTATTTCACTGAGTCAGAATTTTCTAATTTGATTTCAGACGGATGCTGAGTATAGCAAGAAATTCACTGCCATCATAGATGGGTAACAAGTTTAGATATTGCACCGATTTAAAAGTTCTAGGTACCCTGAGTAATTTAATTTATTCAATAGCAGCAAATTATGCTGTAGATTGGCTTAATGTGGTAAAGATTTATATTATACGTTAATTTGTTATGTAAAAAAGTAGGTGTGATTATATGTGTTTACGGACCGTATTTCCAAAACTGGGCCCTAACTTAGTCATTTAGTAGCCTACCTCTAATGAATTTGCAATCTTTAGTAAGTTTGAAATTTATTATCTTGACATTGGCCTTCGCGCGTAATGCAGAAAAATAAATCGGATTAAAGCGCTCGTTTTAAGAAGATTTGAAAAGATTTGATCAACGAAGTTCTGACCGCGGTATCTCGTCATATATCTTAACGTTTTAGTTTCATGTCGGCAATCCTTATTCAGATGTCCGGGTGTGGTCTACATTGGATCAAGGAACGTGCGTGAGACGCATCGCTTTATCGCAGACAGCTTTGCGCTAGTCAGCACGTCGTCTGCTGCGGGAACGTGCACCGCCATCCTTGAGGTAACTCCAACTGCATGCATATAGCCAGGCTGGGACCAGACTGATGCCAGGCAACAGCCAGGCAAAGAATTGCAACATTCATGTATTTCAGCAATCAAATGCTTTATATTGTTCTTATAAAAATAAGAAGATTCTACAAAAAATACTATAATAGCATTTTTAAGGTATCGTGCATCTGTTACAGGTAGCCTGCACTTTGTGGTAAGGACAAATTTGATTTAAGGAGATTTTTTCATATTCCACCTTTTCCAATTCTTGCAGCCAATTTTTATGAAAGCACACAAAGTATGATATTAAATCTATACAAGTAACTATTTATATTGTTTAACGATTTAAACTAGTTAACTATTTCTGCCATTCAACTAGGCGATGGATCTGGGTGTACCGGTACTGCTCAGACGCAATCCCTGCCACGCATCTCTAGTTGAAGACGGAGTTTCTGGACTTCTATACAGCAGCCCCGAGGCAAGATAAACAACGGTTACACTGCTCTTTTCCTTAACTTCAAGTACAGCAGAGCGCTGTGGTGTATTGGTTTATGCGCCGGACTCTGAGGCCATGCAGAGTCCTGGGTTCGAGTCTCGGCGCCGACAACTAAGAAACTATGCGTTACAGGCCCTTCAGCGAGGCCGTTAAACATAGAAATATTGCTAGCCGATAATCATCATCTAGGGTAATTTATTATTCTGGTTGGCGATGGAAAGGGCATCGGCCATAAAAACTCAGCTCCATATAAACATCTAACCTGTGTTAACAAGGACATGGCGTTACAAGCTTGCTGTAATATATTAGAATGGTCGTCAAAACGATGATGATTGTTATTATGACAAACGTGTAAGAGCTGCCCTGGCCACCGTTGCAGCGGTATTATCCAGTCATCAATTGCTTTTATTGGACCGAATATATGTCCTATAAACATCTTAACATATCATTATTGCAGTAGTTTTAGTTACCGAAGACATTTGTATGTCGCGGTGCTGATATTTCTATCAGTTTTCTCCTAACAGTTTTGACAATTTGCTTCCTTCACAACATCTCAAATTTTTCGCTTCAACAATACAGCATAATGTAGTGCTTGGAGCGGAGTAAGTAACTACCTATTTTAATGAATATAGATCTGTGGTATGTTTGGTTGTCTGCCCGATGCGTATCAGGATTTCATCTCCAAGGCGAGTCAGCTGTTGCAGGAACCCTCGGGCCGCGGGTGTCTCACTGATGCGGCCCGCCAGCGTGTCGCCGATCACCACAGGTCTGTTCCATTTAAGGGCAATATAGTTTGAAATTTCTTGTCCTACTGATTCAAAATTATAATTATCATTGTAATTTTGAATATTTCCAAGATGTGCCGTTTTTGTAACTGCTGTTTAGTCACACTGCTCTGTTTTGTGACTTACACTACGATTTCTGTTCTACTAGAAACGTATTATATTTTGAATTTCTATTTGATTGATTGGGTGTCGCTAGCTGCTAACCCCGTGCCAGATAATGATTTATTTGGTTGGCGTCAGGAAGGGCATCATCCCGTAAAAACTCAGCTCCAGCAGTCCTGATAAGTGCGGGCGAAAACGTGTAAACCTGTATGAAAACATGGACAGTAACTGATTACACGATAAAAAGGTGGTTAGTTAGTTTTTTTCTATTTGATCGATGTAGACCTAGAAAAAAATACAAATATTATTCACTAATATGTTTATTATTCATAGCATGTACATGTATATCGAAAGAAAATTTGGAATTTTTAACTTACGTGTACAATGTGCATGTAAGTTAAAATTCATTATATGTATATGCTGCAGGTGATCCGCATTTAGACAGGCTTAATTTTTTCCTTGGCAGCCAACAAATGCTACAGAGCTAATGCTGATAACTTGCTGATTTTTTTGCTGATTATTTTTTTATTTTTTTCTGCATCTATGAATAAATTGCGTGACGTCACAGTGCCTCGGCAGAGAAGGAATCTTTCACGCGGCTAGTGCGCGACCTCAAGACTGTCCTACGCCTTGACAAGGATCGGGGTCAGGTCGGCCGCAGCGACAGCCAATCAGAAGAGAGTGGAGGCGGAGCTAAGGGAATGGAAGCCAATGGAAAGCCGCATGTGCGATTTATGTTACCGGGGGGCAAACAGGTTATAAGTCAAGTTTGTTATCTTCAACAGTATTTAGTTTGATCTGTCTTGCTGTCAAAGGACATCATCAGCAAACAACGAGTCCTACCGAGCATCTGTTTGACCAGTACAAGAAAATTCCAAATGCTCAAATCTCAAACATTAGGCTCAAATATATGTTAAACATTTTTGATCAAGTGTAGTTTTAAAATGAGGCTAATATACAAATGTATGGTTTAACCTCTGCCAACTGGGGTCAAAAGAGAGTAGGTCTCCAGCTCAGAGTTTCTCGAGCGAATCATAACGGACGACTAATAAGGAGAGACAGCTTTTTTGCTTTTTTCTTACTACACACAGTCCTTAAGCATCAAAAACAACCACCCATGCATGGTTATTGCAACTAAGAATAATAAAACAGCCGTATCTCAAACTGTTAGCCTACTGATTTGTTAGCACTTTTGTTATTTTTTACGATTTTGTCACAGGTGACGTCATCGCCGGTGAGCGCGATGACGTCATCATCGGTTTCAGCCAATCAGCGCGTTGCTGACTCAACCCCTGCATCCACCACAGCGAGCAGCAACATCAGCAGCAGCAGCAGCGATGCTGCGCAGATGCGCAGCAGACGCGGAGATACAGTCCCCAGCGCCCCGGATCCCGCCGGGGGAGGGCCCAGAATCCCCCGCTGGAAACAGCGCCAAAACGCCGCGACCGCATCCAACCCGCCGCCTCCGGAACAGATGGAAATGACCAAAGAGGAAAAAGCGAAGGGGGAGAAGGAGGAAGTGGACGCAATGAACAGGGAAGAAGATCGGGATAAATCGTGCGACAAGTGGGCGATGACGAAGAAGAAGTTGGTGCTCGTGACGTCACGCAAGAACAAACGTACGGCTAGCAAGATGAACCTGCTTGGAAACTAGACCACTGCCACTGGACCCTCTAGGATTATAGTGGATCAAGTCGTACAAACCTTAAACGGAGAAAGACAAAAAACTTGTCTCAAACGCAGGTGAAATATCCCCATACTAATGCGTGATCCGAAGGATCGTCGGTAATTCTAGCAGTAATAATTATTAAATATACGTAACAGAAGGCAGAGTGTAAATTATATGCAGATGCTACACTTTATTATCAATCGACTTACACACGCATCACATACAACAGTCAGTAATAGTTATTGCAAGTTCTCAACTCCCCTCGAGTTGGAGAACAAAGTTTGTGCCGGACACAAACAAAACAATTCTTCGGATATTTCTCATAATTCACTCGCACTTTCGCATGATAGAATTCTGCAGTTCTGTTACCCTTCAACTTACTGTATAACGTACATTAGTGTTATCTAATTTTATGCATTGATAGTAAACTGTGATTTAAACCGTATTAATTTAAATTATGTACCGCATAGACATCTTAAATTTTTAAAACATATACCAGTGATATAAAACTAGTTCCAAAAGAATAGCGAATTTAAACGAAAAATTTCTTTAAAACCACTCAAAGATGTATAGCATGTCGGAAGCGTTTACTTATTGTAATGTTCCATGCATGGATGTGAACATCAAAGTTTTGAGTTTGTTATTCAGATAAATTTCTAAGAAATTTAAATTTAAATAACATAATGCCATAGGCTAACCGTGAGGAATTCAAAAAATTGTCTACAAATGATTTGAATGATTAGAAATGCTGTTCAAGACTGAGAGGAAATAATTTTTGATCATAAGTCACGATTTGTTACACAAGGATTACATCTCAGTGCTTTGTACACGAGGCCTACCAACAAACGTGCTATGGCAAATATAAAAAAACTTGTCACGCATCTACTATGGAACGAAATGGGAATACACAATTGTAACATAAACTACGATATGCTATGAAACAATCGCGATCATCAAAGACAAGTACAGGCATCCTTCATTCACTATTACGTAATGATTCATAGATTACGTACAATTTATTATAATGTAATGCGTAATTAACTACGCTATGTATTTCATTCATGATTTCTTAAAGACGCAAAGGACGAATTCTCCTTCTATCATCCACCAAAAAAATGCTTTCTATTAAAGAACGAATTTTAGACGAAAGATTGAGATGATACTACATAAAACCTGCTCATTTTCATCCCTCAAAACATGTATCTTAGCAACCCAGACATAATTATAATAATAATTTTATCGCCAATACTCTGGAGAGCAAACCGCTCAAAAGACCTATTTGCTTCACAGTCTGTATTTAAATAGCAGTTTTATATTGCATATAAAAATTACACATCCTGGGCATTAATTGTGTCAGTTTAGTTGACATTGTTCGTTAATATGTTGGAACAAAAAAGTTGATCCCTTAGAAAAAATGTGAATCATCAACACAATCGAAGAAAATGATAAATTGAATTTTATCGTACTGGAGAAACCGATTTTCTGTGAAATTGTGAATTTGGTTCTTTGCAGCCAAACTTAGCCCAGCTAGTGGGAGAGGTAAGGATTACTAAAACGATAACTTTCTAAAAATTCGACACAATAACTTGTAGTGCGACCACGCTAATGCAAACAATTGATAATATCGACGAGACAAAAATTCTCATTTAAAACAAACCATGGTCAGCATAGTGTTAAAGCGGAAAATCGCGTACTTTCTAAGTCTATCGATATGAATACTATTTGCAGTGATCGTTAGAAAAGTTTTGACGACAATTTCTACAGAACAAAATTTGCCTTTTCCCCAGCCGTCGAAAGGCAAGGAGCAGATAGGAATTTTTGTTGTTAATTGTAAATTGTAGGGGCGAGAGTGCATTGTTCTGGAAGTCAAGTAGAGTCAAAGCACTCACAAAATCAATAACCTACAGTTTGTACTTTATAGTATTGTTAAATGCTTAAAAGACTTTCCGTTTCATTTATAATTTTACTTAAGTAAAGATTAAAGGTAACGTTACACTTCGTGTTCAACATCAAATTCCTAGCCAAGTTCCTGGAATCGGACAATGAACACCTAATGTATGCTTTTCCGGTGTTCCGAACGTCGATGTGGTTGGATAGGCTATTTTTAAGGGTCTACACTTTATTCTAATCGATCACACTAAGCGTGTCGCCGCAGCAGTTCATAGATTAACTGTTAGCAAGCGACGCAACTAGCCACCACCTGCAACTTGAACGTGTTTGCTACACTTTGTATGGTAATAGCAATAGTAATACTATCGTCATTCTAAGCAACCATGCAGTCAAAGCCTTTCCCTGGCAGACTGCCAACGCCGATAGCAGTCTATGGCAAGTGGGGCTCATCAGCATCGTGGTGGCTTGAAGAAGCTTGAAGAAGTCAGTTACATGCATATCAATGAATTTGTTATTACTCAGCAAGCCTATCTTTTACTGCAATCTATACTTAGACTACGATCAGAATGATGACCTTAGTCACTTTCTGCGCTATTGTCCTTTGATTCCTAAACATGACGCATTCGATCACGCCGAACAACGTGATGCTGATGATCGTGAATGCTGGATGCCCTCACGCATGCAAGAAACGAATGAACTTTCGATATTTGTATTTTTCTGACGCCACCAGATGACACGAGCTTCTGGGATGGTTCACTTCAGATCTAAACAGACGTCGAAATGACGAATAGGTGAAGGTTTCTGTGTTTTTCCGAATTATAAGCGGCGGTCGGCAATACGATCGAGAAAATGCATCGTGCCATAAAACACATCACGAACAAACGTTCGAGATGATCCACGATAAAATCCGAGACGGAATACATGAAATGACACAACGACGACGATGTTCGATGACGTCATTGATGATGAACGACGCGATTGGTGGAAGGTGACGTCATGGAAGCGAGGCGATGTCATACGTCGAGATTCTTGGACTGGACGATAGCTCGAAAAGGTTCGTGCCACATCCGCCGAAGGTCGCCCTGCGATTAACAAAAAAAACAGCTACGTTTCAAGCATTGACTACGTTGTACTTAATTAGCAGTAGAATGGTACCTTTGGATTTTCAAGAATATTATAATTGCGTTCTTGACAACAGTATGACTGTAGAAATTTAAACCTCTAGACTAATGATCAATTCAGCAAGATTGATACTGCAACCTAGTGGAAATTTGTCTATCAGATCGCTGCCTTTCTATATGAAAATATTTAGATAACATTAATACCTCATTGGTTTTGCTGAATTTTAGTTAAGAAAAATGATGAAAAACACTTCAAAATAGTGCCATCTTAGTAATGCATTTTAATTAAAGTAGACGACCAGGGCTAATTTGTACAATCCAAAGACCTTTTTTTCACAAGCCTTGTATTCATTAACGATTTAAGCAAATCGCTAGAAGTGCCTTATAGAGATGACCCAGGGTCTTAAAGTCTCAGTCTAAAAGTCTGAAAGTCTGAGAGTCTCAAGTCTATTTAAACTAAATTATTCGACTAGGGGTTAAGTAGGCCTATATCATGGAATACATTTCTTTGCAAATAAAAGCTGCCTTGAGTGCAGGAGCTACGTTGAGGGGTGGCGCTACGTTGAGGGGAGGAGCCACATTGAGGGGAGGATCTACATTGAGGGGAGGAGCTACGTTGAGGGGAGGAGCTACCTTGAGGTAGGCCATGATGAGGAGGGGCAGCAGGGTGAAGGGGACGAGGTAGAGCAGGGCGGGCTGGGCGGCCTGGAAGAGCTCCGAGGACATGGTCGCCGTCAACAAACCTGCACGCCAGGCAGGCACAGCCTTCCACAAAACTGCAACACCACAGGAAGGCTCATCGTTTTGAGCTCACTCTCTTTCCCACTTCGTTCTTCCACTTTGTTAAAGTCTTTATTATTAGCATTACAGTTAATTTGTGTGGTCTAGTAGTAGAACACGCTCAAATCACATGCTCAAGAGATCCCAGGTTCAATTCCTTGCTATGTCATTTGATATAGATTGTTTTTCAGCTTGGTCAAACCGAAAGGCTTGATTTCTGGAGGTTTATGGACCGTGTGTCGGAACAAAGACTATTACAGTCCGGTTCTGCGCCTAGGAGTCAAGCAAAGAACCGTCCCCCTTTTAAGTCTAATTTTACGTCTCCTGTGGGGTACTAAGCCTCTAAACCAAACCCTGGAGATAGGGACAGACCGAGGAAGTAGCCAATGAGGGAGCAATGGAAGTAGGTGATGCGCTGGTAGAGAGTCACGGGGAGGGGCAGACCCGCGTCGGCTGGGCACGTTTGACTCCGCTTGTACGCATCGTAGCGCAACACGAAGCAGAGCAGCAGTCCCGGCATCACCTGCGATACAGCAAAGAGAGAAGTTAGTAGACAAAACTAATCTCAATGCCATAGCTGAATTTCTTCATTACTTCAAGATCATACAATATAAAATGTCACATGGAAGATTACCTAGAGACAGAAGTTAGTCTGTTCATCATGTACGATTGAAAATAAATTTAAAATGCAATTAAACGCTGTTTATCCTATTGACAGTGCCTGGCATCACCTGCGGGGTCCGCAGGCCCCGCACTGCGGGGCAGGGGCACAGACTAACAGTAAATATAATTTCCGATGTCTCTACATAGCAATAGTTGTTATTGAAATTGACGGACTGGAGATACAAATAAATTCGGATTTTTCTTTAGATGGTCAGCTATTAGACTTTGAAACTACATAGAACCAAGAGAACTAACAATACTAATTCTAACAATAATTCTAACAGAAAAAATTAGGCTGAGATTCAAACAACTAAAATCTGACGCAAATTTTATAATCATCAGCGCATCAATAATTGATTCATCAACATCAGTGTTCTGCACACAGCAGGTCTTTGGTGTCCCATTCTTCCAGCTTAGTCAATTCTTCGCTCTTGTCCTCATCTCTGCATAGGATCCTTTCTCAAGCAGGCTGTCTATCATTCCGATAACATAACAACAGCGCAAAAAAAGAGCTAGTGAATATGTCATGATGTGTTATCATTTTTGTCCAGAGCACTTACAATATCGCCGAGACCGAGCATCGAGAAATGACCAGTATTCTGCATGCTGCAATGCAAACAAACCAAAAACATTTAAACAGCTAAGACAGCAATTTGTGAAGTAAAAGCACCTCTTGCTCCTTAACCCCCGGTTGGATATTTCAGTTAAAATGCACTTTGCATTATATAACTAAAATTACTTTGATTATTTATTTTTAGTAATTTACTTTGCGACTTTGCGACCTTGCAACTTTGCGACCTTGCGACTTTGCTTGTGACACTGCGACTTTGGGAGCCCTAGTCGGATATTTTAGTTAAAATGCATTAGCAAGATGGCGCCATTTTGAAGCCTTTTTCATCATTTTTCTTCACTATAATGCAGCAAAACCAGTGTAGCTGGTACAGCAAACAAAAATAAGAGACAACTAAAATCATCAAACATTACGCAAAATGTTTCAATATAGTTAGCTAATGCTTTACTGCCATCAATTGATAATACGCTATTAACACCAATAATATACTTTAAAAATAAAACCAGTCATTTGCGTATATATATATTTTAGCATAATTATCACACTAGATAATGTCGATCATCCAAAAGTCAGAAATCAGCTATAAATTTCCATAACTATGTGTTCCAGAGTCACAAAGGTACAAAAAGAAGCTCGATTAATCTGACTTGTGTATATCACTCTTAGGATGCCAATATTTCAGCAATGCCTACAAAAACGCTGCACACTGAGAATCTAATCTTAACACAAAGTCAAGATCCATCATATGTCAGTCTATGCATGGTATCAAATGCGTTTTGATACCGTAATACACTTAGGCCCATCAAATAGATTAAATAGCTCACTCATAATCATTATCAAACCTAGAGAAATAGGAGAGTGAATTTGCAAACCTTGGAAACACAAGTTTTCCAGGGAGAGAGAGTTTTGGAGCTTCATTGCCGGCCGAGAAGAAATGTAATTTCTTTGCGAGCAACCCAATCTATAGAAGAAATAAAGATGATCTAAATGGTTTCATATTTTGCTAATTAAAACTATAGTAATAAAATTAAATTGTTGACGACTGGAAAGACTGAAAATGCGATGACAATGGACAAACTGAAAAGAAAAAAAGTCGGATGACAAAAAATTTAAATAATAATGACAAATAAGCCCATGCAGAAGTTTCAACAAATAAACTTTCATTAAACATTGTCTTAAACAATAAACTTTCACCAAACAAAATAAGATGACTTTGGCAAAGATAAATTTATGACAATCTATGTAATTGGTTATCAGTCTACATCTAATATCTTGTCAAAACAGCGTGTTTAAGAATTGAGTCAAAAGTTCTAAAAAACACATTAATCAAACCAATAAAATACAAAGACTAAATATATTCAAAAATCAGAGCTTTTTAATATACACGTATTATCTGATTTAAAAGCAAAATTAATAAAAATTTGGTCTGATACTTCTTAAGAGCAAAATTCTAACCGGATTTTCAGCAGGCCTAGTAGCGACCTTGACCATGACATTAGTGCTGAAGATATATGAAGAGAAGAACACCTAAAAATTAGCAAACATCAAAAGCTCAGCAATCAAAGCAAATCGATCTTTACTGTTATTTTTACAACAAAATGAAAGCTTACTCACAACAAGCAGCTTACTATGCAGCATAACCAGTGGTTAAAGTAGAAAGCAAGAGGAGGGGGGTCCCATATTTAAAAAAAACGCCCACTAAGGCACAATGGCAAAATAAATGCTTTTGCTTTGCCATTTTTAGGAGTGCGTAACCCCTAGTCGAATATTTGAGCAGCTTTGCGACTCTGAACGGCTCTGCAGAGCGGCTCTGAGCGGCTCTGAAGAGCGGCTCTGAGCGGCTCTGATCAGGCCCATTTCAACCACTGAGCATAACACATGCAATGGTGAATATAGAGAAAGGGATGCTCCAAGAAAAAACTAAAGGATTTGATTAAGTATTCTTCAATGATTGAAAGGCTGATTAACAGGCCCAAGATGACGTCAGTAGACTCCGAAGGCTTGAGACACTGTACTAAGTTGAAATAGGCATTGATTCCATAAGAATTTCGATAAGGTTGTTGCTATAACTCCTACCCAGAAGACGTCATAGATGAGAAGTCCGACTAGGAGGAGTGTGGACACTTTGAGGCTCGGCAGTCGGACAAGGGCGATGAACGCGACACACAGACCCATGCCCAGGGCTGCGATACATGTACATAGGCTTAGGTATAGGTACAGCACAGAGCTAGGACACCAACATAGATATATGGATGCACTCGTGCATAGAGCTATGATACGCCAACGTAGACAAGATACACGCATAGAGTCACGATACACTAACACAGATATGTTAGGGCTATGCTCAGGGCTGCAATAAACCAACGTACACATGGATCTTGCAGTTCTTCCTATATACTGCTATCTACTTGTTCATTGTACCTATATACCTACTGCTTCCTATACGACTGCATATTTGATAATCTATGTGTTTAAAAATCAAATCGCTATCACTTTAGAAGACAAATCGCCTTAGTTACTTTCTTGTTTTTCACTCTTCGATATATTCACAAGCCCACATGACATAGCCTATACCTAATTTTGCTCCACACTAGCAGCTACACGCCTCATATAGCTGTCACTAACAGAACAGCAGATATCTTAGTATATACGCCTACTGTCACGTTCACATGCCAAATGAATCGAACCATGCCAATCATTCCAATGACTGAGTGATTAAAAGTTTACAAGCCAGCCAGATATTTTGAGAAGAGAAATAGCATTCAAATTTTAACAGGATCTGTATATAGAATAATAATAAAGTGTAATGTATGCTACAGACATGGAAACCTGTGCCAGAACGAAAAATCGACCATCAATAACCTAGGGTGAACTCCACCATTGATGCGACTGATCATGAATTAAATTACGCTTCAGTCTTAAAACGAAGCATTGAAAATTAATTTCCAAGTTCACAGAAATACCGCCATGTTCAATGAAGTTCAGTTTATTAAATCCAGCAATGATAATTCCAACTTAAAGCAAAGGTTCCGCATAAGCCTTTGCTTGGTAAACGACAAATAACTGTAAATAGCAAATAATGGAAGCGAAATAATGGAAGAAATGAGAGAGGAATGACCGTCCATGAGGAGCCAGTGTCCAGTAAGGACCCAGACACAGACGATGAAGAAGGAGAGACAGAAGGAGAGGACCTCAGCGGCCGTGAACCGACCACAGCAGCCGAACGAGATCCTGCATAACAATAATTACGATAATATCGTAGCCTAAGATTAGGTTCACGGAAGCGTTAGGTCTATGTGTGGATTTGTCTGTTGTATATACTGCACTAATAATACAACACATAAAAGACAAGCATACGAGGATTGAAAAATCATCTTTCAGAGAAAACTGATTATTATCAGATTATTATTATTTTGGATTTGTCTTAAAGGAGAAACTGATACAGATAAATTATTATTCCCAACCACAATGCTACTGATCGTAGTAGTACTCACTTGTTGGTGGTGCTGCAAGGCCGCAGCATGTGTTGACACATAGGCAGCAGCAGGAAGGCAAAGGCTATCGTCGCCAGGACTGCAACCCAGAACAAGTTCAGCTGAATTATTGCCCGTTCTTAACAGCCGCTGTTCTTAACAGCCGCTGCCCAGACACGACCTTAAGAATTTTTACAGCATTGATCTGAGTGCCTCATACAGCGTTAGCGACAAAGTTTAAGCCAGATACGTAGGGGAAGTTGGGGATTCAATTATAATAATAATAATTCTAGGACAATTTGTAGAGCCAGTAACATGACCAAAGTCATCACAAGGGCTCTGCACATAATGAACCCTCGTAATTTCATTGAAATTTCGAGCTCAAATGGGATTAGAAGCACGAAACTCACCCCCCTAGCTCTAAGGTCCGACCCCTTTAGTTCTAAGAAAAGAATCTTCTCCCTACACCCTCTCCCCTCCGTTTGAAGGTTCCATCTGAAGAAGGAAAAGGAAAAAGTTGTTCACTAATTAAAATGTCGACCCCCCTTAGTATTTCTCGAAAAACACCATCCTGGCAGTAAACCCATGCAATTGCATACAAAAAGTCAGGCGAGGCCCACAGTCTGCACTGTGGCCTACAGGGATAGATTTAGTTAATTTTTCATTAAGCTTTGCTTTCGGTGGAACTAGGTTGAAGTTTTTGTATAATTTGGCCAACGCTAACTGTGTTCACTGCTGTTCACTGCTGTCCGGTCTGTGCAAAATGTCACCAGGCACCGCGAGACTGAATATTCTATTGCAAAATAACCTATCAACGGTTGTCAGTTTTAACCATACCACGGCCAACAGTAGCACGCTATAAGCACAGGTCTACCCAGCGGGTCAGTTTTGAAAGAGCAAACGAATAGAGCAGTAATGCTACTAACAGAATTTAATCTAATCCTAACCCAAAACAAAGCTAAATCCTATCCTTAACCAAAGCGAATCAAAAATAACAGGAATAAAATTGTTCCATAAATAGAAATTCCTTATGGCTTTCGGTGACCATCATCCATTCATCACACAAACCGTCACACGTGTGTCACACGTGGGCCACACGCGAGACGCAAAAAACGATTTCCGGGCATCACCCTACAAATTCCATCA
>JAQIWG010000100.1:0-47223 GCA_034695025.1 Chamaedrilus cognettii | reverse complement strand
TCTGATAGAGAAAATCTGAGTTCATTTTCGAATTCAGCACTACTCAATTACTTAAGAACAGATAATTACTTGCTTGCTGCAAAAAACTTGTCGACCAGTGTAATCCAAAGTTATTTAGCTAAGTCCCGTCTAAAAGTGACACACAAAACAGTTTTCACTATAGGCTAACGTGTAATTAATGTTTTGTATTTGGCCATAACAAGAGGTTTCTGCACTTACTGGGCCATAACAAGAGGTTTCTGCACTTACTGGGCCATATCAAGAGGTCTCTCCACTTACTGGGCCATATCAAGAGCTTTCTCCACTTACTGGGCCATAACAAGAGGTTTCTCCACTTACTGGGCCATAACAAGAGGTTTCTCCACTTAGGCACAAAATAGAACCAGCTCACCGTTGCAGTCCTGTTCAGTGACAGACATAACATAGCCGTTGGGACAGGCACAAGAGTCCGGTGCCCCTTTGGTGCCACGTACGCAGGACCAGTCACAGCCTCCGTTCATCACGTTGCAGTCGATGACTGTAGAGTTGTAACCATCCAAACTAGAGCCTGTGGTAGAGCCAAGAATATGCGGTTGAATAACTAGGTATATTCTATGTGGTTGAATGAAAAATAGTCGACCAGTGCTGCTACTTCTTATCATAACCCAATTGCAGAGTTGTACCGACAGACACTACATATCCCCGTTGATTTGCAATAAGCCATATTGGCTGCGATTCACACAACAAGTGACGCGTAAGCTGTACGTTCTGGTCTACAAATCACTTCAAACCCGTGCTCCATCTTATTTAACCGATCTGTTTGTTTCATACAGCGATCCGGATCCCCAAAGACTCGGCCGGATCGCACTGGAGCAGACCAAAAAAGTCTCCGCATGCATCCCCTCCCCAGCACGCGAGTTCTGGACGGAAGGGAAAAACTGTCCATCACCCAGTTAACTAAGGGGGTCTAAAAAATGTCAGGGGGCTCCATAAATTAAATGTATGAGAGATCTGGGGGTGCTATTTTACACTTTAACCACTGTCTAGCGTTCAGCCTCAAATAATCTAGCCTATGCCAATATTGTACCTTCAAATAAAGGCGCATTCCAAAACCACTAAATGATGCATAAATATGAATTAAGTTTTTATTACATGACTTATATTATATGTATGTATAAATATGTAAATATATTAAAATATATTAAAATATATTAAAATATATATATATATAAATATATATAGTTTCACTACCGACAGAAAATAGATGCAGTAACTGTTTGCGTACACACCATAAGATGTGCAGCTCTGGTTGTTGGCCTCTAGCACAAAGCCAGGATCACAGCTGCACTGGAAGCCGTTGGGGAGGTTGGTGCAGTTGTGTTCACAGCCACCGTTGTTGTAGTTGCATTCGTCCAGTGCTGCAAGTAACATAACATTCCACATATATAACTAACCAATAGCAACAAAAAACGACATCTCTCCAATAGAATACAAATTACTTGCCAGCCGATAACAAAATGTACTTGACACAGATTTCAAGAGTGATGAAGAAAATTTAGTATTCGCAGCTAAAAGCAGCGAACAAAAATGCCGCAAAATTAAAGACTTGCTACGTGATGAATGAGAACAAGAGGACTATCAAAAGCCAACGACTACAATCGATGAACCATAACCCTTTGTCTTCGACCTTAGATCTCAATTCGCATGATTTATACAAAAACGATATAAATATTATTTAGAAGAATAGACTTAGAAAAATGAACGAATAAAATATGACTGCCTCTAGCAAGGGTGTTAGACACACAAGTGTTGCTAGCTGCTAACCCCTTGCCAGATAATTGTTCATTTAATTCAGGAAGAGGCGCCAGGAAGAGCATCTAGCCATAGAAACCCATTAAGGTGCAAAGGTCTAACCTATATGAAAACAGGAACATTAATTAAATAACGGACTAAAAAAAGGCAGTTAGTGAAAATATATGACACAAACAGTGTAGATCTATGCTTGCACTTTATTGCACTTACTGTTACACTTGAGTCCTTCCTTGACGCGCACTTTGTAGGGCCCGACGGTGCAGAGGCAGAAGGCAACGGTCGGGCCACTGGTTGGCTGGTTACCGATGACAGCAACCTCACATTCTTGGTCACAGTCCATCTGCAGGCATTGTGTCGACTGACCTGCAGAAACAACACCCCTTCAATTTTGATTACCTCTGCCATGTTATTCACGCCCTAATTGATAATTTACTGGTGCATCAAACATTATGATGGAGATATTTAGATTGAAATCACCAATTCACGTCCTACGAAAGGTTAAGTGTAATTTTTTAATACAAACAAAGCTTGATGATTTTTATACCAAGTTGCACAATTCTGATTATCACGATTTTGCAGTTATTAATGATTTTATTAATCTATTTGAAACCATCAGTTGATGCAAACATTCAAAATAATATCGGCTCAAAAGGAACGGGACAAAAAAGCAAAAAATAACTCTTCAAATACTTCTTACTATTTCACTATGCGACATAGTCAAATGATTATCAGCATCCAATATTTGTAAATGTTCCGTTTCTTATAGATTCCATACATATTAAGACCGACGCTGGCCCATTAGGTCAACTTATGCAACTACACAAATTATGGTTCTTCCTTATTGACTAATTATATTTTACATAAACGTCCATATTTGACAATTCAACTGACACTTCTATTTACCAGAGCCCGGCATATCATTTACCTGTTGAATCCCCAGCCAATCCCGGAGCAGCAGGTCCAGCCGGTCCAACGGCTCCCAGGGGACCGGTGTCCCCAATCGGACCCGTGCTCCCCGTGTTGCCGTGTATCCCGGTCGACCCGGTAGCTCCAGTCAAACCTGCTATTCCCGTTCCTCCCACCACCCCGGTTTTCCCCGTTGCTCCCCTCTGACCGGTCGACCCAAGAGGTCCGCGCTGACCCGTCGCTCCAGTCAATCCTTTAATTCCCGACGCCCCAGTGGCCCCGGTGGCCCCCGGTACTCCAGTTCGGCCGATGGATCCTGCGGTACCAGCGTCCCCAGGCGGGCCGGTAGTTCCCGACGCCCCTGCGCCCCCGGTCGCTCCTGATCGCCCCCTGAGACCAGTGCTGCCTGTCGGTCCAACAACCCCCGTAAACCCAGTCCCACCCTGAGTTCCGGTTCCTCCGGTTGCTCCCGTCGTTCCGGTAAATCCCGTGGTTCCAGTTGCACCCGTGAGTCCCGTTGATCCAGTTGACCCCATTAATCCCGTGGATCCTGTACTTCCAGGTGCGCCGGATGTCCCGGTGGCACCGGTTATCCCTCGGGATCCTGTAGCTCCCGCGGCTCCGGTAAATCCCGCCGGTCCAAAGGCTCCAGTTGCCCCGGTCCGGCCGGCGGCTCCTGCGCTCCCGCTGGTTCCCGTCGCCCCCGTTCGCCCACTCGCACCGGGCGCTCCGGGAGTACCGGCGGTTCCGGTGGAACCGATTTGACCTGACGCTCCGGCGACTCCGGCGACGCCTGTGCCGCCGGATGCACCGGAGAGACCGGGCAATCCGCTGACACCGGCGGGGCCGGAAGACCCGGTGGCTCCGGTTCTTCCATTGGGGCCGGTGAATCCAGTGTTTCCGGCGACTCCTATTTCACCGGGACCGCCAGTGGCGCCCGCTATTCCATCGGATCCACTGGATCCAGTCGCACCACTGGCACCTGGCCCCGAACAGACGCATCAGGTAAAAATGCAAATCTTTCCACACATTGCACACAAACACGCACCATGTTTTGTGGCCGCATTCTCCGCTTTCCGCGCATTGCATATTATGAATACTTTTTCAACATGACACATACTCATCGACTGACTTTGGTGCCAAAAACTGTTGAAAATGGAGAAGAAATTAGTGCGACATAGATACAAAAGATCATCCAGCTAAGTTGGAGATCAAGTAAGACAATTCGTTAATTCTCCACTACCCAGGCTACAAAATTATGATTTTTTTAGTTCTGACTTTACTTTATGTGAATCTTCAGCTTATGCAAAAACGGATAATTTTCATGTACAAAGTATTCTCAAGTGAATTTGCAGATTAGGCCAATGCTGTTTATGTTAAAAGAATCGTGCAAGTCATATAACCCGTGGCAGCGCACTAATGAGGCTAGGGGGGGCAAATGCCCCCCGTTAAGATTTTATAAGGATTTTTGTTCTTGCCCCCCCATTGATTATTGGATTTGCTCCCCTTCAAATTAAAGTTCTACACTTAACATATAGGCTGTAGCCATTTCACCTTGCTTAGACTCTTTCGTTAGGCTACAAAACGGTAGTGGTTACTGAAATTATCTCAATATTTGATAATTTATTTGAATCTGGATTAACTTTCAAATCTCAAGATAAAAAAGAATCCAATTTAGTTAAATTTCATCTAGTTTAAAGTTAGGTCAAAGACTGAGAACATTTTATAGAGACTTACAGTATATCCACTTAGTTAAAATTTAACCTACATTAAACCTATTGTTAATAATTAACCAAATCATCGGTTTTGCAACTGAAATTGTCCCGTTAGCGATTCTGTGTTAGAGTCTAACCAGGGGTGTAGTCACGAATTTAGCAGTGGGGGGACTAAAAAAAAACGTTTTCCCAAAAAAGTCTTCAAATAAAATTCCCAAAATGTTTCCCCGTTTTCCCCAACATTTGACCATGTTTGGCAATATTGCGCAAATCAGACTCTGAAGAATAGAATTTTTTTTACAATATTAAAAGACAACGTTTGACTATATTTGGCATTATTTGGCAATGTTTGGCAATATTGCTCCAGTGACTCAGATTCAAACAGAACAGTTCAGTTCAGAACAGAACAGCTCCATTATATTAACTAATACCAGCATGTTAACAGAAACTTTCTAACATCAAACATTGCCACCCCTTGAATTTTTTAAGGGGGGCAATGCCTCCCTTAAAGTAAGTCTCTGGCATCATCTTCTCCCCTAAAATGAAACCGCTCCACCGCCACTGCATATAACACATAATTGAAAAATTCAGTCAACAAAACATCACAGCCTAGATAGATTGCTGAACAAAATACAAAAAAAAGAAAAAAAAGAAAAAAGATTTTCTTCAAACATTTAATATATTTTGAAAGTTTGTAACATTAAATCGTCACCCACCTTGGTTGCCGACGCCGCCTGCCGGTCCTGTTGCCCCTGACAACCCCGCTCCTCCCGGCGATCCAGGCGTACCCGCTGCCCCTGGCGTTCCCTTATTACCAGCCGGGCCGGTACCTCCAGTGAAACCAGTACCGCCATTGACCCCCGGTGCACCCGCCGTCCCACTAGGCCCCGTCACACCCGGGGTCCCTGTTGCCCCCAGCGGGCCAGTGGCCCCTGTGCTACCTGTGTTACCACCAATTCCCGCCTGTCCTGCGGGACCAAGAGGTCCGGAAGCTCCTGCAGACCCAGACGCCCCTGTAGCTCCTGTGGCACCCAGCCCTCCTGACTGCCCGATCGGTCCAGCGGGTCCAGAGGCTCCTGGCTGTCCGGTGGGACCTCTGGTTCCCCCCGTTCCAGGTGTCCCGTTGGGTCCCGCGGGCCCGGTGGCTCCGGTGTTGCCGGGTCCCCCGGGGAGTCCAGTGCCACCGGCAACACCCGAGGCTCCAGTAGCGCCAAGTGATCCTGACGCTCCGGCGTCACCTGGCGCGCCGGATGGACCAGTCGCGCCACTTACACCCGGAGCACCTTGCGGCCCGGCACTTCCTGGTGCTCCGGACACCCCAGGGAGTCCAGTCGATCCATCTTGACCATTAGTTCCCGGCTGGCCTGGATTGCCTGCCACTCCGATGGCGCCAACATTTCCCGGAGCACCAGCCGGACCCGAGGATCCGGTAAAGCCGAGGAAGCCACTTGAACCCGGGCTTCCCGTAAACCCAGTCGCGCCTGGCGCGCCATTTTGACCTGATCCACCGGGCGAACCTGGTGTACCGGTTGCGCCAGATGGCCCAACAAGGCCCGTAGACCCAAACGGACCTGGCGCGCCGATAACACCTATGGGTCCCGTCGCTCCTGTGGCCCCAGACACTCCTGATGTCCCCTTTATCCCGGTGGACCCGCTGGAACCCGATAAACCCGAGCTGCCTGTGGCACCGGTTCTGCCGGACTGCCCTTGCGGTCCGGTGTATCCGGTGTCCCCCGGTGCACCGAGAGCACCAAAAGGACCGGTGGCCCCCGAGCGCCCTGCGGTACCTATCGCTCCCGCAGGCCCAGCGGCACCTTGTGTTCCGGTGGCCCCCGTGGCTCCCAGGCTGCCCGGCGCTCCAGGGGTACCCGATGCCCCCGCGCTTCCAGAAGTACCCTGTGGTCCAGTGGCACCGGCGGCACCGCCTGGTCCGGTGCTTCCCTGAGGACCTTGCGCCCCCGAACCGCCGGTTGCACCGGTGGCACCAGCTGGTCCGCTGAATCCAGTCGCTCCCGCACTACCGGGAGTTCCGGTATTTCCAGTGGCACCGGCGGCACCAATGTTTCCGGTACCGCCTATGCTTCCAGGGGTTCCAGGCGCCCCAACTGAACCGGGTGGACCGGTTGAACCGGATGGGCCCGGACCACCCAGTGATCCCGATGCGCCGGAGGCCCCGGTTAGACCCGTGCTGCCCGTTGCCCCCGCTTGACCCACTGAACCGGTTCCACCGGTTGCTCCGGTTGCTCCAAGCAAACCCGGAGCTCCTGAAGTTCCTGATGAGCCGGTGAATCCGATGGCACCGGGTGCACCGGGTGTTCCAGGACTCCCGGAAGACCCACTGGCTCCGCTGGGTCCTGTTGCTCCAACCACCCCCGGAGAACCTGTGGATAAGAAACAACGTGATGCTTAATTTTATTTATTGGCCCTCAGTACCAGGTATTTAATGTACCTGGTGTCAGGTATATTCTCAGTACCAGGTATTTAATATTATACGACAGGAATTCTGTGCACATTTGACTCTATAGCACTTTAAGATATTTTTATTAGGTTTGGGGAACCTATCAGCAACAATATAACGAATTAGGCCTCGCTAGACAAACATCATCAGCATAATGTATATCGTTTGTAAAATAAAATAAATTTATTAAGCTAAACTTTGATAAATGTATTACGTATCTATTCGATCGGAATCCAAAATGCATCTGCATTTCATAATATAAAAATGCAGAGAGCCGAGTATCGGTCCCCCTTGAAAAATTTAAATAAAATTGACTGCATGTATGATTCTGTCAAAGCCACGAATCAAGTTTAAATGAATAAAAAATTTACTAGGTATTTAAATGTAGAATAGTGCATAAACATATCATGATTATACAGTCTGCAAATCCCAAAAACACGAATCAATTAAACTCACTGAATGATTTAGAAGCCACATATAGCTTGCTAAAGTCATCTACACCATGCAGTGAATAAATACAATTTGCTATTTATGAAGTTACCACCAAAATTGTATACCATACAGAGCATTGTACGCTGTAAGACATAAATCATTGTATTATTGTTGTACTTGCGTAATACAAAATGTCATGTAAATGTACATTGTATAGGCACTGAGCCCTTCAATGTAATCAGGCTTTAAATTAAATTTTAAAAGTACAATTACAAACCTGATGGTCCGGTGGCCCCCGCAGCTCCCCCAGGTCCTGTCGCCCCAGCCACCCCCGACGCCCCCTGTTGTCCCGCTGGCCCTATCGAGCCCGACGCCCCTGTAACCCCCGCGGGCCCGGTGAATCCTGTTCCACCGGTTATCCCAGGTGTTCCTGAAGCTCCCGGCGCACCGTTCGATCCTGCGAGCCCGGTTCCTCCCGAGGCGCCGGGGGCCCCCGAAACCCCACTGGCACCAGCGGGCCCCAGAGGTCCGGGCGCTCCGGAATTCCCAGACGCGCCAGGTATTCCAGTTGCACCGGCGCCTCCAATTGCTCCTTGGTTTCCGCTGGCTCCCGTAATACCTGCGACCCCCGTCGCTCCAGTTGCGCCTGGTGCCCCTGACGATCCGGCGGACCCCGCCGGTCCGGCTTGACCGATCGCACCTGACGCTCCGGAAATTCCGGCTGGACCTGGAGAACCAGTTGAACCCGAGGGACCCACAGCCCCACTGGCGCCGGCCTGACCGGGGGCTCCAACGGCACCGACCGGGCCAGCAGGACCGGTGGGTCCTATCGATCCGGCCAAGCCTGTGCCTCCCGTGCTTCCCGTTCCGCCTGGAGCCCCTGAAGCCCCACTTTGACCTGGTTGACCAGACACGCCGCTCGCCCCTGTACCGCCATCCCTTCCCGGTGCCCCTGAGGCCCCGGAAGGACCTGTTGCGCCTGCTGTACCCGTGGAACCAGCCGCTCCGCTGGCACCGGTCCCTCCCTGGCTGCCGGACACTCCTGATGCTCCCGTTAAACCGGCCGGCCCGGCTGCGCCTGGCGCCCCACTTGATCCTGCTGACCCGGGCGCACCAATCTGACCCGATGGACCGGTTGCACCTGAAGGCCCAGGCGCACCTGAGTTACCACTTGCACCAGCTGGTCCAGTACCACCAGGACTTCCAATGGGTCCGGTGCTTCCTGCGGGACCGGTGGGACCCGCCGATCCAGATGAGCCCGTGAATCCTGCAGGACCCGTTGCTCCAGCTTGCCCGATAGCTCCGGGGCTTCCGGCCGGGCCCGCTCCACCTGGAAGTCCTGAGCTACCCACGCTGCCGGTGAAGCCGGTGGCACCGATCGGGCCCGGTTGGCCGGAGAAGCCGGTGTTGCCTGGCGCGCCGGGTGCTCCGGCGAGGCCGGAGGCTCCGGTCAATCCGTTCGGTCCGGTTGGTCCGGCGGTTCCCGATGGTCCAGCGGGGCCACTTCCACCCTGCGCACCTATAGGGAAAGTATTAGGTCTGTCAGTGATATGATAGAAAAACGTATAAATATTTATCTCAAGTAAACGCATTTACATTCAAAGTATATTTATCTGCAGCATAATGCGCATATCTGTAAAATGCAGGGCACCAGTAGTTATAACTTTCCTGTGACGCTCCAAGCCACTCTTGCTTGTCACTATTACGCTGCTTTTCTGTTCAACTTGTTCAGTATTGCTAGTCCACTGCGTCAGTATAAGATAGTTAAACACCCACTAGTATGTTCGTCTGAATGTCAATCTTTGCCGCAAAAAGCTGTCACTCTCTTTGACTACTTATTGCTGCAAAGCTTAAGTGCCTGTCGGTGTTCCCCGAGGGCGAGTCGCAAAGGCGACTTAAGAGGGGGGAGCGGTTCTGTGCTTGGTAAAGCCGAGGCCGAGACACAGAACCGGACTGTAATCGACTTCGTCACTACACAGTCCTTAAACTAGCAGGGGAAGAAGAAGAAAAAGTGCCTGTCGGTATTTCTATGATTGTAGCCTATTTTTATCTCAAAACAATCAAATATGAAAAGTTTAAATTGATAAACTATGCAATTTCAGCATTGTGAATGTATAAGTAATGTGACAATGCTTTTTTTAATATTGATACTATAAAAACTTTTCTTTTGCTAATGGTATATAAATCTTGCAAAAAATCTGTTTCTTACTTCATTGTATCAAATTTATTGAATGCATTTTCAAAATTTATTCACTCAAATAATAAATGCTTAAACCAAACAACACCGATTCTGTCTGTTTACCTGTCGCTCCCTGGGGTCCCAAAAATCCTGTATCCCCCGCCGGTCCCATGGCTCCCGCAGGTCCTGCCAATCCGGCACTCCCCGCCGGACCCGTTGCTCCAGCTGCTCCATCTGTTCCTGCCGCCCCAGAGCTCCCAGTTGACCCTGTAGGCCCCGGGCCTCCCGAGGCTCCTTGTGTTCCTGACGCCCCCTGCGGGCCGACCGCTCCTGAGGCACCCGTCCCCCCTGCGACGCCAACTGACCCCGTAGCCCCCGCGGCCCCCGCCGAACCCCCTGTGCCAGTGGGACCCTTTGACCCTGCCTGACCTGTGGGTCCTATTGACCCGCTGGATCCCGTGTTTCCGTTTACACCCGCTGCGCCACTAGCGCCTGGCGACCCTGCTGGACCCGATGGGCCGGCAGCGCCGGGGAGCCCGGTGGCTCCGGTGCCGCCCGTTTGTCCCGAGGACCCTGAGGCACCCGTTCCCCCTGGCGCCCCTGAAGCGCCACTGGGCCCCGTTGCCCCAGCGAGCCCCGTCGCCCCAGTTGCACCCACAACACCCGTAACACCGGCCGGACCGGCTGATCCACTGGCGCCACTCGATCCAGTGTTGCCTGCCAGGCCCGGGGCACCCGACGCTCCGGCCTGGCCCGATGACCCTGTGGCACCTGAAGCTCCAGTTGCCCCGTTTGCACCCTGAGGGCCGGATGGACCGATGGAGCCCGATGCCCCAGCTGTGCCCGGTGTACCGCTTGCACCGGGCAAACCCGAAGCTCCTGAGACTCCAGTTGCGCCATTGGCCCCCGAAACCCCCGCTGGGCCTAAAGGACCCGCAGCGCCTGATGCGCCGGTGGAGCCAGCCGGCCCCGCGGCCCCTGCGCTCCCGCTAGCACCCTGGGCACCGCTGCCACCAGTGGCACCGACAGAACCTGACGTCCCGGTGGCACCAGCGGTACCCGTGGCTCCAGCTGTACCGGAAGCACCGGTTCCACCCGGGGCACCGCTGCTTCCGGTCGTTCCAGGGGCTCCGGCATTCCCCGAAGCGCCTGACGGTCCGGTTCCTCCAGCTAAACCGGTTGCACCTGTTGCGCCCGGTGTACCGGATGCCCCTGCAGAGCCAGCCGGGCCACTGGTGCCAGCCGGACCGGCTAATCCAGTTCCTCCGGTTGTTCCCTTACCGCCTGTTGCTCCGGCGGGGCCCACGGAACCACTTGATCCTGAGCTTCCCGTCGGTCCAGCAGGTCCTGGTTGCCCAGCGGGTCCATTAGCCCCGGCCGGCCCCTGAGTCCCTGGTGCCCCCAAGGGGCCTACGGGGCCCGCCACACCCGCGGGACCTGTTCCACCAGTTGCACCATTCGGGCCGGTGAATCCGGCGCCTCCGCTTGGGCCTGGACTTCCTACGGCTCCAGTGGCGCCAATTACTCCGTCCGCACCCGCCGCGCCCGGAGATCCGACAAGTCCACCCGAACCCGGAGCTCCGGCTGGGCCGGTGTCTCCCGCCGCTCCCGGCTGTCCCGGCGCTCCGGAGCTCCCGCTTCCTCCGGACGCACCCGCGGCCCCCTGCGGACCCTTTGGTCCAACGGATCCAGTTGCTCCCAGACTTCCTTGTGGACCAGACGCTCCGGGACCACCGGAGGATCCCACCGATCCGGTAACACCGGTCGAACCCGTAATCCCACTTGCACCCGTCGCCCCGACTGGCCCAGCCGGTCCGCTGGATCCCGGTGCACCCGTGGCACCGCCCGGTCCCGCCAATCCCGTGCCGCCGGGAGCCCCAGGCGCTCCGGTCGCACCGGATTGCCCCGCCAATCCATCGGTCCCTGAAGCACCGGCAGGTCCCTGTCCGCCGGCGGGCCCTGAGGCTCCGGTTGGCCCGGAATTTCCTGTTGCTCCGTTGGGCCCGCTAGGTCCGGTGGCACCGGTGTTTCCTGAAGATCCCGGAGACCCGGCTGGTCCCGCTGGCCCGATGGTGCCACTCGAGCCCGTGACTCCCTGGGGACCGGTGGATCCGGTGCCACCGGGGGTCCCGGCTGGTCCTGCTGGTCCCGTGCTGCCAGCGGATCCGGCTGAGCCGATCGCACCGGCAGGACCACTTGCTCCCTGGGTGCCGGGGGCGCCGAGTGCCCCCGAGGCGCCAGAGGAACCGGATGCGCCGGTGCCGCCCGTGGAGCCAGGAGCTCCAACTGATCCTAACAACATTAAATATGAAATTAGTATAAAACAACGACATTACAGTAGCCTACTTTAGTAATTCAAAACAACGATGGACACATATAGGATAAAGTTTTCAAAACATCATAGAAAATACCGGAACTACAAGAATTTGAAAAGAATAACTATGAACCCATTGGTTAGATGCTGATCGATCGCAACAATAAGCAATCTTCTGAAAATAATATTAAAAAACTAATTTTCAACAGAATTTTCAGAAACTTAACACACAAGCTGAGTTGATTCAGTGTTACGTTCTACAGCGGTAGCGTCAGTGCTTTGACATTCATTAATCGTTATGCACTAGTTAAAATAACCTACAGTACGATAAGCAATATTCGAAAAATAATATACCATCAACTGATTTTTTACGTAATTTTTACTAAACTCGTGAAGGCTATAATTCGAGTTTATCGTTAGATCGATAAAATATGATTTTAAATCAAGATTTAATAATCAAATTATGATTTAATCCTGGGCTGACCAGTGCTCCCAGCAGTTCCTGTGGCCCCCAGTCCTCCAGAACTGCCCGTAGCCCCCGTTGGTCCCGGGGACCCAGCTGCTCCGGCCGGCCCGTTGGCTCCCGCAGCTCCAGCGGGTCCGCTAACCCCCTGAGCCCCGCTCGGCCCCACACTTCCCGACGCCCCAGAGGCCCCGCTCGCTCCCACAGCCCCCGGCCCTCCAGCCGGTCCAGATGCCCCCGCTACTCCGGTAGCCCCAGCAGTTCCCTGGCTACCCGATGCCCCTGGCGTCCCTGGTGCCCCCGCCGCACCAGTTCCACCCAGCGGACCGGCCGTTCCTGACGACCCCAACGGGCCTGACGCCCCCGAAACGCCGGCCGGCCCTTGGGGCCCCGTTGCTCCCTGAGTTCCAGGGGTTCCCGATGCCCCCGCCGCTCCACTTGCTCCAACCTGCCCTGCTGGACCAGCCAGTCCTGACGCCCCGGTGTCCCCTGATGCTCCCGATGGGCCTGCAACACCGGACGCCCCAGTCCCGCCCGTGGTTCCGGGTAATCCCGATGCTCCGATACCGCCGGATGATCCGGAGGATCCGGTTGTTCCCGTGAGACCGGGAGCGCCAGATGCTCCGGGGGAACCTGAGGCACCGCTTTGGCCCGAGGCGCCGGTGCCGCCGGTGCCACCAGTGGGTCCAGCGGCGCCCGGTGCACCACTGGCACCTTGGGTGCCTGAGGCACCGGTTGAACCGGTGATGCCAACACCACCGGGAAGGCCTGATGATCCGCTGGCGCCAGTAGCACCCGATACTCCATTAGGTCCTGTGGACAGATATCAAAGAAACAATTAATAAAGATTTCATGACAATACGCATGCAAATTTTTACAAAATAGTATTTGTGTATGGTAGCTTGATATCCTACATACCGCCAAGCTATCAGCTAGAGATGGGCCAAAATCATTAACCAGCCTATGATGATGACTTTGATTAAGTTAATCGCATAAATCACTTCATTCTTTTGAAGTTTGATATGAAAATTTCTGAATTTTAACCATTTTCAACTGCTGGTACTGGCATGGAACTGCTCACAAAATACATAGGCTGCATGCTTCCATTTATTCACATAACTCACAAATATTTTGATAATCCACAGTTTCACAAAATATACAACATTATGCAAGAGTGGCCTACTAAAATCTAAACCAAATAGCAGAGGTAATCACAATGACATCGATATAACTTTCTACAGTCAATCAATATGATATGGAAACCGGGGCCGAAGCGAAGCCTGATACAAGCAATGGGTCGTTGCTTAATAAAGTCACACTCGATGTCCTTTTGACAAAATTTGGGTGGTGGGTAGGGTGCGCTGAACATGACGTAACGGTACATTAAATTTAACGCCAAATTAAATTGCAAATTAGCATCTAATAATACGCAAAAAAAACGCGTTTTTATTAGTATTATAAGTTTTATAACAGCAAATTGTTTAATACACAGGATGCAATCAAAGTTTGAACCAATATTTAATTATCTGTAAATGACTAAAAGATGGTAAGCTGATCAATCCCATGCCTGTGTTAGGATCGGCACACGATTTTTAGATCCCGATATGTTGAATAAAATTTTCTTGCAATTTTGTGCTCAAATTAAGAATTTCTATCTACTGCTTCAATTATCATCAGAAAACATGTTCAAGTTAATAACAAAGATCCATAACAAGTTCTCACAATCCATTGATCAGAAGGTTGAAAAAGTGCGGCATTGGCGCCAAAGTTTTAAGAGGCCATATCCGGCAAATGTCCGTCAGTAAGCCTATAGTTTCTTGAATGGATCCTCGTCGGCCATGTTGCATTCATGATGAAGTTAGCGTTAAGGTCCCGCTAGGGTTAGCAATTTAGGGTTAAGGTTAGCATGTGAAGGCTAGGGTTAGGGTTAGTAAGTTTGGGTTAAGGTTAGCAAGTTACGGTTAGAGTTAGCAAGTTAGGGTAATGACCCCGTTAGGGTTGGCAAGTTAGGGATAGGGTTATAGGCAAGGTTATAGGCTTTAGGGTTATGGCAAGGTTAGGGCTAGATTTCACTTAAGTGTAACATCCGGTTCAAATAATAATAATAATAATAATAATAATAATAATATGCCAATTTGGTCAACAACATTTCGTCAACCATATGTGAACTCTTGAGTTGTAAACTTGAAATTGAGCAATAATGGAAGTAGCTGATGACATATTAGTAATCTTGGAAAAAAGTTAAATTTCACATTTTCGCACCCAAAAAACATTTGCTGACCCTAAAACAGGTTGATTGGCTTACCATAGCCTCTCTCTTTATACATATTATAATGACATGCGTTGAGGCGGTCCCCGTCAAACGTTAACCTATATATATTCAATTTATAGCATTATTATTTTCAACGAATGTTTTATTAATAAAGTAATTCAATTTGCTAATTGTAGTTATTATGTAAGGCTGAAATTGAACGTTTTTGAGGTTTCCTTAGAAATACCCATCGCCATTAAGTATATTACGTTACGCTGGAGGGGTGGGTGAGTGGGTCTAGGAAACGTGACAAAGCGTGAGATGGTGAGTGAGTGGGTCAAAACTGCCATTTTTGGCGTGACGTAATCATGCAATAACTCCCAAAGACTTAGCGACGTCAGAAACAACAGAGCTAAGCCTCAGGATATCCTACCCGAGCCTCCAGTGGCCCCAGTCCCGCCCACGGGTCCAGCTGGCCCCGATGCCCCGGCAGCACCGGATGACCCCGAACTGCCCGACGCCCCTGCCGGTCCCAGTGCCCCGGTCGCTCCAGACGAACCCTGCGGTCCTTGAACCCCAGACGCACCAGTTGAACCCACCGCACCGGAACTCCCGGTATTACCACTCGCTCCAGGGGTGCCTGACGCTCCAGTGCCTCCAGTAGATCCGGTCGGTCCAGCGGGCCCAGTGGCCCCTAGGGCTCCCGCGGGGCCAGATGCGCCGGTCGGTCCCGGAGCCCCGCTGCTGCCGCTAGCCCCTGCCGGGCCACTGGCCCCTGGAGATCCGGCGGGTCCGGCGGCACCGGCGTTTCCGGTTGATCCAGCGACTCCACTGCTTCCGCTCGCTCCAGCAGGACCACTTGGGCCTGCCGCACCGGACGCGCCGGATGATCCGGTTGCGCCTGTTAAACCGGGACTTCCTGAAGCTCCGGGTGCACCGGATGCTCCGGAGGCTCCGCTTCCACCAAGGGGTCCCGTCGCTCCTGCTGGTCCGGATGGACCTGTCACTCCGGTCGCACCAGTCAATCCGGTGGGACCCGTCGCTCCGGGTGTACCTTGTGAACCGGTGATTCCGGTCGAGCCTGACTGGCCAGCTGGCCCTGCAATCCCGGTTGCACCGGTGATGCCGGAGGGTCCGGTGTTTCCGGAGGCACCGGTTCCACCTTGCTGGCCGGCGGGTCCGCTTGCGCCCGCGTTGCCTTGTGCACCAGTTGCACCAGGATTGCCGGTTGAACCTGATAGTCCGGTTGATCCGGGCCCTCCGGGAGTACCGCTCGCACCTGGAACAGCGAGCAAGAGTGTAAACGATCAGCAAATCCATGCAGCAGTCTTAACTCAATTTTACTTGACACTTCCATGCTTCACCAGATATGACTCTTATAAAATGTTATTAAAGTTGCCTGGAATTTCAAACGCTTATGCTTCATGTATTGCCAGGCACATAAATATAATTATGGATTTTGATCCTACACGACAGAGGAAATGCAAAAGAACATAAAGAGCATAAAACAGTGCTGACCAGCACAAAGAACTGACACAAATCAACACAAAAGAATATAAAATAACACAACGCATACAATTAAATAAACTAGACCAGCTACTTAAATGCACTAGCATGCTTGCAAGTAAGCAGGATAGTTCAAAACCAAGGTGGTCTTGAAAGTTTTTCAGTTCCGGTCAAAATGCAACGTAAGCATGCTCGAAGTACTCTCTTCATGCATCCAAACTTCAGAAACTACTGCGCGTGAAAAGCTAACTGATTGATTAACTAATCACTAACTTATTAACTACTATGCAGGAAAAAATCTATGCTGATTGTTTCTCAACCACTATGTATATTGTTGGATTTAATCAACAGGACAGTATTTAGTATTATGTTCTTTTGAAATTTGTTCGCTATCAGTTAAATGTAAATAATCTTTGGTAGTCCATCAAACAGCATATAACCAGATACATGGATTTCATCATTACCAGGTGTTCCTGCAGCCCCGGCCGGGCCGGTGCCCCCTTGTTGCCCACTGGCCCCGGCTGGCCCGGTAGCCCCAGCTGGCCCAGAAGGACCTGTGTTGCCTGAGGCCCCAGGAGTTCCACTAGCACCAGTGACCCCGACTGGCCCTGCTGGCCCCGTGGCCCCAGTGCCCCCCACAACACCAGTGGCACCTGGAAAATATCGCAAATCATCACCTAGTCATTCAAAATTTATTATCTATTTATTAACTGTTAAAATATTATTAGACATGTATTTGAATTAACGCAACAGTATGCAAATTTTGTATGTAAACAAGTCACAATATCAAAACATGAATAAGGTATTTTACTTTGAGCTTTCCTCCTGTTAAACCATGGGGAGATTTGTGAAAACTTTAAAATAACTAATTAAATTAATTTAGCTGATTAATCTAGCTAATAAAATTGATAGTGAGTATTGCACAATATATTAACTACAGAATATTCGTAACATTTCAAACAATAAATAATATTAATACTAAATAGTCTTCCGAATATTGAACAGATGAGCAGCTATTAAAATCTTACCCGCTGATCCTGAGCCTCCCGTAGCTCCGGCCGGACCAGCCGATCCACTTGCTCCGGGTGCTCCGGTTGCTCCTGCTGCTCCCGATGAACCGGACGCTCCAGAGGGTCCTACAGCCCCCGCTGCACCCGAACCCCCCGTCGCGCCGGCCTGACCCGGTTGACCCGTTGATCCGGGGGTGCCCAGCGGCCCCGAGGCCCCTGATTGACCCTTGGGACCGGTGCTGCCAGGAGATCCTGAAGCTCCGGCGGGACCTGCGGGACCTTGGGCCCCCGTGGCGCCGGCCACCCCGCTCTGACCGCTGGAACCAGTCGAACCAGCGGCACCGGGCGAGCCAGACGCACCTGGGCAGAATATTCATGAATAGAATTGTCATCGCACTTAACGAATTGAATATAATGAAATAATAACTAATTTTAAATAAATACTCAAGCTCAAAAATTAAAAATAGCATAATTGAGAGTAATGACATACGAAAATGAGGCGTTGAAAAATTACGAGATACAATATTCAAAAACAAAGCAAACTCAAAATTGAATGCACTTCCTGATCTTTCAGTCAAAATTATTACCAGTAATTGCATTTTTGTCAAGGTTCATATTTCTGTCTATATAAAAATTTGAAACTGCAAAGTTTGTAATAGCGCGCAGCGGCGCTCACATCGGACATGCAATATAAACCCTGTGTGTTGTTTTTTAACTTCTGTAAAAAAACTTCCGTTATTCTTTCATAAAAGAGCACTTAAATTATTTTAATCTGATGAAAAAGGAAAAAGTTCTTTATTGCAAAAATTATATACATTATATACATTTCTCCATCATATTCTGTCATAAATTCTGTACAAAAGATGTGCAAATTTACAATTAAAAATCATTCAATTGATAAGCCATTTAGCAGGTCATTTAAAAATACTGTATGCTGCAATATTAATATAATAAATCAACTAAAATCCGCATGCGAAATACCCGACGATCCAACTGCTCCGGATACTCCAGCTCCTCCCGGAGCACCAATTGCTCCAGGATTACCAGGAAGTCCTGTCGCACCAAGCGGTCCCGAGCTACCCGTCGGGCCCAGCGGCCCTGGTTGCCCCGCGGGACCCGACGCCCCCGGAGCCCCACTGGACCCCGGTGCTCCGGTGAATCCCGCCCCTCCAGTTGACCCAGCCGGTCCCGTGGCTCCCTGAGTTCCGGTGTTGCCGGCCGGGCCTGTTGCGCCCGGCGCTCCTGTCGAGCCGGGAGTACCGGACGCTCCAGATGACCCGACGACCCCCTGAGCTCCGGTTTGACCGGGGGAGCCAATGGCTCCCTGCTGGCCGGTGGATCCGCCGCTACCGGCTGCGCCGGTCGGTCCGGTGTTGCCAGGCAGTCCGGATGCGCCGCTTGGTCCGGTGGAGCCTTGGACTCCGTTGGGACCCGTCGCTCCGGCTCCACCTGTCTGACCCGTAGGACCTGGAAAAAGATACAAATAACATCTATTTATGTATGTTTATTCATCCGAAGACAGATTATATCAATCAACCAATTGAACAGAAATCACAAACATATAACAGTTAAACACACACTATAAGTTGACTATGATGCATTCATGGTTGTAAATAACACACTTATTGTTGATGCATAAAACAACTAACGACTTGTTGTTCATATTCATTGAAGTACTTTGGGTAAATGAAAAGAGGTTTGACTAAGACTAAGACTTATCCCATTATACTTTATGACATCAAATCATAAAAGTTTGACATTGGATAAGTTGAATAAAATAAATCTTAATCCAATCTAACTCCACGGTATGAAATCTTTACATATCAAATTGCTACATCATGACTACCTGCGCTACACGAAATAAAAAAATTTGACCCGATTAACATTACAAGTGTCCTAAGGTTACCTGGAGAGCCGGAAGGACCAACTGATCCCGAGGCTCCGGATGCTCCGGTCCCTCCGGTTGGTCCTGGAGATCCGGCCGCCCCTGATGGACCAGCCGGTCCGGATACACCCGAGGGTCCGGCTTGACCTGCCGGTCCGGCGCTGCCAGCTGGCCCAGTTGATCCTGTACATAAAAGTGGTTTTTTGAAAACCAGAAATTGCTTAGATCTCACTAAAGCAAAAAATGTTTGCTGACTAGATCAAGAAAAGCTCAGATTTTTCAGAAGATTAAGAGAAGTTGAACAAGAATCAATCATTCTTCTTCACAAAGATCCTAAATATGAATTATTCTTTATCAAATTCAATTCTCTATGTAGACAATACTAATTTTAGGGATGTTTCTATTATTAAATAATACATTTAACTGTTGAATTTTCAAAAATTGGAGGCAGTTTGTGTGAAGCTTATTTTGTAGACTTAAACATACTTTCAAATCATAAATATGCACCTTTTTCTTGGCCACATAACAGACTTCGTAAAAAAAATTTTTAGATCCTCTGCAGGAACTTCACGTTCACAAATCTAAAAAAATTGACAAAAACGCATGCATAAAAATAATATCGCACTGTTAACTCAATGCTACGAAGTCGTTATCAGAGCAAACGTTCGGCGTTTCCAACCTGGAGTGCCCGAGGCCCCAGCGGCTCCCGGAGTCCCAGTTCCCCCCGCCGGGCCCGTAGCTCCCACAGTACCACTCGCCCCCGCTGGCCCCGCAGGGCCCGACGACCCCGCTGCTCCGGAACTGCCCGTGAATCCCTGCGGCCCCTGCGAGCCGGACGCCCCAGCAGGCCCCTGCGGACCGCTTGCTCCGGTTGCGCCTTGGCTGCCGGACGCACCAATGACACCGGCCGGGCCGCTGGATCCGGACGATCCGGTTAAGCCCTGAGGTCCGGCTGCACCGGCTGGGCCGATGTTGCCCGAGGCACCGGTGGCGCCAGCAGGTCCTCCGGCGCCGGCTACGCCAGAAGCGCCGCTCAAGCCTGATGAGCCTGTTGCACCGGTGTCTCCGGCTGGACCATTTACACCTGAGGGAACACACGATCCTCATGTAAATAAGAAATATAAACATCAATACATCGAAAGGGTTCTTGGAAATACTGCATAAATATAAAAATTTATAAAGTTGTTTATTTTGATATACAGGTTTTTACTTATTCGCTAGAGCAAAAAATGTTCATTTTGTGTGATTTATACATGTGATGTAGCCTATAGAGTAAATTTGAAATGCTCAAAACAACAAACTGACAATCATGAAAACAGGTATAGAAATAATTCACATAACTGTGATTGCATAATTAATTGCATAATTTTAACTTAATTCAAAATACGAGCAAATGCAACTACAGCCTTTCAGAACATCGCCAAAAGAGAATTTGACAACGATAAGTGATGCATTGCTAGTGAAAACTCAGCCACGCAGATGCGGGTCAAACTGTTTTCACTATAACTTTTCATGAACAGCCCATTAAAATGTGAAATCAAGCATATATTTATAATGCAAGAGTTAACTCTAACAAACCATTGAGAAGATGTAATATATACATCTGTCTCCCATTAGCATCAGTCAACGCTCACCTGCAGGCCCTGAAGCCCCGACAGCCCCACTGCTCCCTGCAGCCCCCGCAGGCCCCTGCTGCCCACTGCTTCCTGACGCTCCCACCGGGCCCGGGGCCCCTGTGGCCCCATTTGGACCCGCTGATCCAGATGCTCCGGCGGGGCCCGGAGCTCCCGAGGCTCCAGTAGTTCCTGGGGACCCAGAGGCTCCCGCTGGCCCGGCAGCCCCTGATGGCCCTGGACACGAACGCAAATTGTTTCCATCAAGATACAAGAATCAACCTATTAGATGTCGAATATATTAAAATAGATGTATTTAATGAGATATATTGTAAAGTTTTATTCAGCAATCATGAACTGAAAAATTTGATATCTACAACAGCATGCTTCGTATCAAAGTTAACAACAGAAAAATCTTTAAGCGTTTCATAATATTTAACGTATTGATTTTCCAGCTATTGTTAGTCACATAGAAATAAAAAGCCATAGACTACGTTTTTGAATTCGCGTCAACCACACACAAAATAAAATACCTGACACTTGACACTCTCCAACCATAATTGAAGAAATAAATAATAAAAACTAAATGCCACTGTCTTTAATTTTTAGCACATACCTGTTCCACCGACGGATCCCAGAGGCCCGGTCGACCCAGTCGCCCCGGACTGCCCAGCAAGCCCCGCAGGACCCGTTCCTCCACTCGCCCCGGTGCTACCAGCAGCCCCGCTTGGCCCTGTCGCCCCCTGCGGTCCTGCCTGCCCAGGAGTCCCTGACGCTCCTGCAGGCCCAAGGGCTCCCGACGCCCCGGTCCCTCCGGCAGGCCCCGACGCGCCTGGACCCCCCGCACCACCCGTGGCCCCGGCCACCCCAGTAGCACCCACGGACCCCGTGGCCCCGATTGGTCCCGTCGCACCACCACTACCCGTCACACCGGTTCTACCTGAGGCTCCGGTAAACCCAGGCTGACCTGATCCACCAGGCTGACCGGTAGATCCCGCAACACCAGTAGGCCCAACGGGGCCAGTTGGCCCCAATGGGCCAGCAGGGCCAGGTCCGCCCGCTGGGCCCGTGGCCCCAGCTGGGCCTGGGGACCCCGACGATCCGGCGATACCCTGGGGGCCAGATGGGCCTGCTGCTCCAATAGTTCCACTTGGCCCAGTTGCACCTAGCCATGCGGGGGTTTTCAATATTAGGTTCAAGTTTTCTGGGATGTCTGATACGTCTGATAGGCTGATTAATTCTTGCTATAAAACCCAACTTTAGTTCAATCAAATGCCATTATAATTTTTCTTGGATACAGATATTAGCTAATTCATCATTTATTTGGTATCAGCACCAGTATGTTTCCATATTTACTACATGATTTATTTAAAAAACCATGATCAAATTACGTGTACAAATAAACATATCAATCACTAAAGAAGAGCAATTCAACTGAGTATTTGACAGGCACAAAATACTTGACAGAAGTAAAATAATATCAGTCACCAAGTCTGTTTAATCAATAGTAAATGATCAGGGTTAATAAAATGCTAAAATTGTCTGAAGGTAAATATCATAAGCATACACACTGCGCAGCTAAGTGCAATGTCTGAGAAAGTAGTGCTCAAAAAAGCCTTCACACCCGCCGATACCTGTAATACCACAGGATCATCTATGGACTCGTCATACTCACCAACTCCTCCAGGCGTCCCAGGACTTCCAGCCGACCCCGACGTTCCAGTCGCTCCCTGTGCTCCCGACGGACCTCCTATCCCAGCCGGACCCGTGGATCCAGTGCCTCCAGGGGGTCCGGCAGGCCCTCCGAGTCCCGTGCTCCCAGCCGGACCCACCACTCCAGTAGCCCCTGTCCCGCCCTGATTCCCGGTCAGTCCGCTGGCTCCAGTAGACCCAGTGGCTCCGGACAAACCTGCCTGACCGGTGAACCCGGTGCTTCCCTGCTGACCAGAGGCTCCCGTCCACCCTGGGGATCCGATGGGACCCTGGGGTCCCGACGCTCCGGCCGTTCCCTGGGTCCCAGTGAATCCCGTGGGTCCCTGGGGTCCGCTGGCTCCCGTGAAGCCCGTTGATCCAGCAGGGCCAGTGGCCCCCGGTGCCCCGGAACCCCCAGTGGTTCCGGTGGCTCCAATGTTGCCCGAAGCTCCGGCGGGTCCGGTGGGACCGGTGGCGCCAGTGCCACCAATGGTGCCGACGCTCCCAATGAGCCCGGTGCCACCGGCGGGGCCCGGTGCTCCGGGTGCACCGGCTGAACCCGCCGTTCCTACAAGCGGATGATGCAATGTGGCAGAACATTAATTAAATTATTCGCATATAAAAAATACAAATATCAAAGCTCTAGGAAAGCAACAAGTTATAGAAAAAAAAATGTTTTGAGCTTTTTGAATTTTTGGCTTTCTTCAGACTTTTAAAAATATCGTAAAATTCCTTACGCTCTACATTGTTTTATTTTCTAATGTCAATCCCAAGTTTATTTTAATGATTCCTAGTTGGATATTTTAGCTAAAATGCACTTGGCGACTTTGTGACTTAGCGACTTTGCTTAGCAAAGCATCCACTCCAGCCTCCTCGACACGCAGCGAGCCTCGACGAGTCTGTACACTATTTTTTATGGCACTATTTTGAAGCCTTTTTCACCATTTTTCTTCTATAATGAAGCAAAATCAATGAGGTATTAAGACCTTGAACTGCTTTAGAAGTTTTTACATGCGATGAACGATAATTGCTTTTGTTAACAACGACTGCTAGTTGCAACTCGGCTTGCATCGTAACAGGTTTATATACGACTAATTATCTTGTTGCATTTACTGCTATTCAAATCTATAGCAGGCCTAGCTGTTTCAGCACCGCAACTTATAACGTAACATAAAGCTTAGACACATCGTTCTAAAAGAACCAGTCAAATTGCAAATACTGTAGGTTGCAAATCTATCAACATTCAACACAATAAGCTACATTGAATTCAAAGAGCAAATTCCGAACCCGAAGGACCGGTGCCGCCTGGAGTCCCTGAAGTGCCCGATGGCCCTTGAGGCCCAGTTCCCCCCGGCTGCCCGGCTGCCCCCGAAGTTCCAGCCATCCCTGACGCCCCGGTGGCGCCCACAGGCCCCTGAGGCCCAGATGCTCCAACACCCCCCGTGGCACCAGCCACCCCTGGCCCTCCAGCGACCCCGGTGCCTCCCACTATTCCGGTTGCTCCGGGTGCCCCGGACACGCCGCTGGGCCCCGTGGAACCTGTCCCGCCGTTGATTCCGGTGTTACCGGTTGAACCTGTCACTCCGGTTCGTCCGTTCGATCCGGTGATTCCAGAGGATCCGACCGATCCGGAGGGTCCGGTGGAACCGGAAGCACCCGGTGAACCGGGTCCACCGGTTGCACCTGTTCCTCCTTAAAATATAAATTATACATTATTAATGCCAGATAGCGTTTGCTTGGAATTATTGGTCATATCAATTATCTCAATCTACATCTACAATACTAGATTTTTACATTTCAGAACATAATATAAGGTTCTCGATTTCATACAAAAAAACCTGAAATATACAATTTTTGGAAACATTTAACGGCCTGAAATATGTGCAAAGTCATATTTTAATACAGCCAGCTTATAATACATTTGAAAAACAAAACTCTATATGATATCACCCTATTCATTAAAAAAGAATAGCCTATATAATGCTTGTTTCTGTATGCATTTTGCTTGCTGTGCATCTTATGTGTTTGAAATCGAGTAATAACGATTTAACCTGTAAATAAATATATCCTATAATAATAAAATAAAGATTTATTTAAAAAAATTTGAAATGCAATAATTCTAAAATTAACTGTCTTTTATATTAACCTAACCTATCCTATCCTATTAATTAACCTATCCTATACGATCCTAAAAAAATGTCAAACCCAAATTTAAATTTAAATTCATCTACCGAGGATTGGCAAGGGTGGAAGGCTTGGACACCAAAGACCTACCATTTGGCAGAGCACTGAAAAAGGATTCATCTACCAGAGAGCACAAGGGCCAGGCATAGGAGCGCAGACAAAAACTCATTTCCTCAGCGCCTACAAGCCACAGCAGTTTAACTACCTGTAGCTCCACCTGACCCCCCAGGACCAGTGCTGCCCGTAGCCCCCGGCGCACCCGGTCCACCGCTAGCCCCCTGCTGTCCCCCGGTCCCCTGCACGCCACTCGCGCCCTGAGGCCCCGTGCCCCCGCTTGCCCCGGCCGGCCCAACCTGCCCGGTGGAGCCCTGGGGTCCGGTTGAACCAGACACGCCACTCGGTCCGGCTCCGCCGGTCGCGCCGACGACACCAGTTTGACCGGGTCGTCCAGTCTGTCCGGTTCCGCCGATGGTTCCGGAAGGACCGGCGGTTCCACGGACTCCGGTTGGACCCGCCGGACCTGCGGCACCGGATATGCCAGCAGGGCCGGCTCCACCTGTAGCGCCGGGTGTTCCGGATGCGCCGGGCTGACCGGAATTACCGGATGCACCAGCTGGCCCAGTGGCACCCAGGGGACCTGTTAGAAAAAATAATAATGTTCTCTATTCAAAAAAGGCTCTTTATTCACCGCGACGGTAGCAACACAAAAATACACAAAAATTATAATAAATACAATGAAGGCACATTGTCAGTCTATGCAAGCTAGAATATCAATCTGTAAAAGCATTAGATTCAAAAAATTAAAAACTTAATCTTTAACAAAAAAATAACTACCATACGTATAGAATATTTATCTTGAATGTAAGAAAGTTTGCGCTTGATTAAACTGCCATTAAAGTAGATAGTAATTTCGTCTGGGCATAATAATTGAGCAGAAATAGATTATCTTAAGAAATTAAGAAGAAATACGATATTGTAGAATATTATTGTTGAATTTTCAACTAAAATTCTTCAATCATAAAAAGTACACTTACAGCAACTGTGTGAACAGCAGTGTATACTGACACGGTACAAACTAGCTTCTCTCTGCGTTATTTGTACATTTAGGCCACTAGCTCTAAATAACTGAGCACGATATCAGCAAATAAAAACGATTTTTTGTTTCCGATTTAATAATTAAAATAGTGGTTTATAGCACAACATGCAGGAGGAGATTACAGCATGCAGCAGCATGCACAATCTGCAGCAGCATGTATCATTAATTTACTGCTGCTGATTCAATCTTTCAAATTACATATAAAATGTCAAACTGCAATGTTTAAAATTTTTCATAAATCACAATTTGTTATTTTACATCAATCATATAAAATAGTAATTGCACATATAATAAAAGAATCAATACAATATTTAAAATATAATCTGCTTGAAAAAATGACACTATATATTTTTTGTAAAAACCCGGCAGTTACATAATTACAATGTTTAAAATGTAATTTTAAAGCTTTAATTTAAAATGCTTTTAACACAGACACTTAAAAAACAGTTATGTTCCAAAAGCTAAACGCACCCGTGCTGCCAGCCGGTCCACTGGGCCCCGTCCCCCCGGGTCCCCCTGCCGCTCCATTTGCCCCTGACGCTCCTGTCCCCCCTGGAGCCCCCGTCCCGCCCGTACCCCCCGGGGTTCCAGACGCCCCCGGAGTCCCTGATGCTCCGACGGGCCCTGCTGGTCCGGTCGCTCCGGCCACACCTGGCCCCCCGCTGGCCCCAGCTGGCCCGGTGGCCCCGGAGGGCCCTGATCCACCAGTGTTCCCTGGACCTGGAATAACAAAGTGTATTGTTGGCAGTTATCCTTAACCATTGCAATATCCAGTTAGCTGATAATTTTTTAACACACAATAGTCTGACATTGAGAGCAGTATTTTGATTATAGGCATCATATGAATATGAAGCCAAACACTGATTTGGCCATGTTGACGTCTTGTTGACTGCAACTGATAATTATTTGTAGCAGGCCCGCACTGAGACTAATCTAGAATTTAAATAATTTTTATATATGGTAAGATTATTTAATCTCAATTATCAATCTTAAAACGATTACATTTTTAAAATGTGCCTTGAATTGAAGTTCTGCGAAACTAACAAGAATAAAAGCAAAAACCTCCTGCCAGGCCGCTGGCGCCAGTGCGTCCCGTGGGTCCCTGTGGCCCAGTGGTCCCTGTACCCCCAAGCTGGCCGCTCGCACCCTGGACGCCGGTCGGGCCGAGCTGGCCAGTGGCCCCAGGACCCCCCGGGGATCCGGGCTGCCCTGACGCTCCAGCGCTGCCAGCAGGGCCACTGGGGCCCGCAACACCTTACAACACAAAACAGAAATTTTTTAGAGAAGATGCAACAATTACGCAGTTTGAAGTAAAAAGCAATAAATCGCGCTACTCAATTTTACGCAAGACAATTTGTGCTGTAACAATAAAATTAAAGGGTCAACAAAAATGATCAACTACATGCCTAATGAATGCGGCATGTATCATACACACTAATTTGCAACTTGCATATTATGATCGTGCAAGTCATATTGCGTGTAAATTGATTCGTGATAAACTAATTATAAAGTAAAATGAAAAACAAAAATCATCCTTTTTGTCATCCATTCTTATTACGTATGAACATTATTATAATAAATGACAAAATTATGATTAATTCTTTGCCTATCCATTAATAAATATCATAGAGACTTACCTGCTGGTCCCTGGGGTCCAGTCCCCCCCACAGTCCCTGAACTGCCTTGCTGCCCAGCCGGGCCATTCACTCCGCTGGCCCCAGGCAGCCCAGCGGCCCCACTAGGCCCTGAAGCGCCGACCGGTCCGGTGAATCCGGTATTACCCAAAGACCCACTAGGCCCTGTTGGCCCTGTATTACCAGGCCCCCCATTGGGGCCAGTGGTGCCAGGAGCCCCACTTGGCCCCGCGACACCCGTACGCCCGTTTGTCCCTGAAGCGCCCGTCCCACCAATGACCCCTGCCGGCCCGGTGGCACCAGTGGCTCCTGTCACGCCCTGAGGCCCGTTGACACCGGCCGGCCCAGCAGTCCCCGGTGTACCTGACGGTCCCGTGACGCCCGACGAACCTGTCGCCCCAGCTTGTCCTGCGGCCCCTGCTGGCCCCGAGGGACCCACTGCACCGGACTGCCCCACGGATCCACCAGCCCCCGTCTGGCCTCCAGGACCGCTCAATCCAGGATTACCGGTAGCTCCGGCGGGTCCCGTGGCTCCCGGTGCTCCCGTGGATCCCGGCGTCCCGGAAGCTCCCTGAGAACCGGAAGCTCCCGCTGGGCCAACAGATCCCGAGTCTCCCATTGGACCTGTGGCACCCGGTACACCCGTGCCACCGGACGCCCCTTGCGCGCCAGTTCCCCCGGTGTTGCCGAGAGTACCGGGGACCCCGGTGCGTCCCGGACCCCCGGTGGCCCCGGTTCCTCCGGTGCGACCACCGGGCCCTGTTTGACCTGTTGCTCCTGATAGGCCGGGGTTTCCTCGTGGACCGGTGGCCCCAGTCGGACCGCTGGCACCCGCCACTCCAGAGGCGCCGGGGGTGCCCGCTGGGCCAACTGGACCGGTAGATCCCGCTGGTCCGATTGGGCCGGAAGGACCTGGGAAACAAAATAGGTTTTAATTTAGGATAGCATATAAGAAATAAACGGCTTAGTTGGGTGACTCGATGATAATGCACACGCGATATAAACAAAGAAAACACTGAAAAAGCTCAACTTTAGTCTTCAGTAGTAACTACTGCGACATGATAATTTATTCTTTGTATCCATCTATATCTTTTTTTCACATTCCCATGTATGTCACTCATACATTTTTTACTAAAATAAAAACTGGATTTTGACTACGTATATTGACTTCTATTTTCAGACATTTATCAGACGTTCAACGAAGTATTCAACACACATTATAAATTAGAACAAAAAATGTCAAATTTTGTTTATGCAATGTTTTATCCGCAAAAATTCTTAAAATCCAGTTGACCATGCTCCTAGTCCACATCGATTCGTCAATGAGAACTAATAATCAATCGTATCAGATTGGGAGCAATGAAACAAGTTTTACAATGGAGCATGCACGATCATGCATAAAATATACAAAAAATCTTATTTCAATGATAATACTGTATATTAGAGGAAGAATAGAAGTAGGCCTAGGTGTAGCAAATCTTTAATCACTGGATGTGTATGTCTTTGTATAATGACTATAATCATTATCATTGAACTTGAGAACAATATTGAAATTGATGGCCAAAATATGTCAACCCCACATTATTCATGAGCCGTAGAGACAAAAATTATTTCCGAATTACCACAAATAATAATTGTATTGCTACAATTGACTAACTGACAATCGACACTAACAAATTGTTACTGAATTAACGAACGGTAGCCTATGCCAGAACAAGTCAACAAGTCAACGCCGCAGCAGCACAATTTCAGCAACATGTATATGTCCCACCTGTGGATCCTGGTGACCCTGTAGCCCCTCCACTTCCTGCAGTCCCCGGTGCGCCACTCGATCCCGCTGGCCCAGCAGGCCCCATGCTCCCTGACGCTCCAGGCAGCCCCGCGGGTCCCACGGGACCCAGTGGCCCACTGGCCCCAGGTCCACCGTTGACTCCTGAAGGGCCCACTGCACCGGACGGGCCGCTTGTTCCCGGAGCCCCGTTGGCACCGCTAGGTCCCGGTCCACCCGATGATCCGGTGTTTCCGGTCTGGCCCCCTGGCCCTGCAGCGCCGGCAGGTCCGGCCGGCCCGGTTGAACCAGGGACCCCTTGAGTGCCAGATGACCCTGTGGCTCCCGCTGGACCAGGCAGACCGGACGCACCGGCCGGACCGGTACTTCCGGGGCCCCCGGTTGATCCGGCAGATCCCGGTAATCCACTAGCCCCAGCTGGGCCTAGCGGACCCGACGCCCCTGTTGCACCCGTTGACCCCGGGAGGCCGGTACCACCTGACGCCCCGGCGGGACCGGTCGCTCCGTTCTGACCCGCAGGTCCGACGGCCCCTTGTGGCCCCGAAGCCCCCGAAACGCCTGACGCCCCGGCGGCACCGCTGGACCCCGCCGCACCCGCCGCTCCGCTTGAACCGGCGGGACCGGACGCTCCGGAGGTCCCAACGGGTCCCGTCGCCCCGATTGGTCCCGTCGCGCCGCTGGCTCCTGTGCCACCGTTCACGCCCGTGCGCCCTACGCTACCCGAAGAGCCCGTCGCACCGGTAAGCCCGGCAGGTCCGGTAGATCCGGTGGCACCCGACACCCCCTTGCTGCCAGGGGTTCCGGTGGCACCGGTCGGACCTGCACCACCCGCCGGACCGATGCTCCCAGAGGTTCCGCCGGGGCCTGTCGCTCCGGTTCCGCCCGGCGAGCCAGACGAACCGGAAGCTCCTGGAGTACCGGATGCGCCTGGTAGTCCGGAGGGTCCGGTCGCACCGGATCCTCCTGGCAATCCGGAGGCGCCAGGCTGACCATTCGCTCCGCTGGGACCCGTCGAACCGGCTGGGCCCACCGGTCCCGTGGACCCTATGGGTCCCTGAACACCACCAGTACCCTGCGCCCCAGAGGGCCCGGCCCCACCCGTGGCACCGGCCGTGCCGGACGCTCCAGTGCCTCCTGCACTGCCCTGCGCGCCAGATGCTCCAACGACCCCCGTTTTGCCTGGTAACCCAGTAGATCCGGTGGCTCCGGTTTTGCCAAGGTCGCCCGTGAAACCGGTACTACCAGTTGGTCCCCGTGAACCACTGCTGCCGACAATACCCGTCTGCCCTTGCGAACCCGCCGGTCCGGTGAACCCGGGCAAACCTGGGAGACCGAATGGACCAGTGCTGCCTGATGCGCCGGTGCTGCCAGTGGTGCCGGTTGCTCCGGAAGGTCCAGGGGGTCCGGTGCCGCCCGAGGTTCCCGGAGTGCCGCTGGGTCCTGTCGCTCCGGTTCCACCTGGAGTGCCGGATGCGCCGGGATTGCCTGGAGTCCCGTTTGAACCTGCGGGACCTGTGTCGCCCGGACCACCCCCCACTCCACTTGAGCCCGTCGGACCGGCTGGACCGGAGGCTCCGGTTGCGCCCTGAGCCCCGGATGGACCACCACTCCCTGGAAAATTATGACATAGTCTTATTAATAGAGTACTAACAATGGGAAATTATATACCGGGTACTGTAAAACATTAAATTTTCATGCGCATATAGTCTTGCCAAATTTTACGAATCGGCGAATTGACAAAATTTACATGCGAAAAATTGTCGCTGTTTAAACCATTTCAATGGATAGTCCTGAAAAATCTGAAAATTAAGTGCAGCTACATTTCTTAGAGGCAAAACCACAAAAACTAAATGCAGCAAAAATTTTATGTTTTGCAGCATTAACTTTACAACAGCGAGTTGTTTGAAATAAATGCGCAAGTGAAAGCATTTGCATGTGAAGCAAATTAGCAATTAATAAATTCAGATGGTGGGCCCAAAAAAAACATTACCCACACTTTATACTTTATCGAATAACTCGTACAAATGTCATTAAAATGACAGCAGATTTCAACTGCCTGTGCTTCAAGTAGGCTTAATTGAACACGCCAATGCCTTTGGTACATGTTCTACCGGTACATATAAGTGCCATCTTTATGCACTGCTGTAAAATGCCGATGTCATATTGAATGAAAGGTATGAGTAACTCCTTTTTTGGCCCACAGTTTACAAGTTAATGCTCTCAATAATAATATCAAATTTAAAATAAAGAAACTTCAACAGACACGCTTGTTTTGTTGATCACTAATTTTACTTACTAGTGCTGTCTGACATTTATAAGATGATTTTTCTCAATTGATCTTAAAAAGGACAAGTGATAAATATAGTGAAATCTTTCTTATCGCCTGTGCACAAAGAAAAGCTATATAACTTAAGCAGACAGTGGTTCTAGACTGACCTCTCACTCCAGTCCTCCCATTCAATCCAGTAGCCCCAATTCCACCCTGAGGCCCTGCCAGCCCCGTAGCCCCTCCGACTCCGGTCACCCCCAAGGACCCCGTAGCCCCTGACGGCCCGGCATTACCACTAGCCCCGCTCGCTCCCGGTGACCCCGCATTACCCGGTGCTCCGGTCGCCCCAATTCCACCCGATCCTCCGGCCTGTCCGGTTCCCGGAGGCCCTGGGGGTCCAGGTATCCCACTCGGCCCGCCCGTTCCGAGTGGCCCCGTGTTTCCAGCAGGACCCGTTGCGCCAACAGGCCCTGTCGACCCGGTGGACCCAAACACCCCCGTCCTGCCCGCCAGCCCACTGGCTCCAGTCGCGCCAGAGGGTCCCCCAGCTCCTGTACCGCCCTTGGCTCCAGTAAGTCCAGGCGCGCCAATGGGTCCAGTTGCTCCGGAAAGCCCCAGAGCACCTGAGGGCCCCTTTGTTCCAGTAGCACCAGTGGCTCCTGGAACGCTCGACCCACCCGAACCGCTTCCTGGAGGGCCAGGGGGCCCTTGGAGCCCCGAGGCCCCGGCGGGGCCCACGAGCCCCGTCGCCCCGACGCCTCCAGATGGACCATTTGCTCCCGCTGGCCCATTGACGCCGCCGGTGCCAGTGGCACCGACCTGGCCCGTTGGGCCCGACAGCCCCACAGCCCCTGTTGGACCCGTGGCCCCAACTGACCCCGCCGACCCGCTGACCCCACCTGGCCCTGTCGGCCCTGCCTGCCCTGCTGTCCCTGTTGGACCCTTTGCCCCTGAAACCCCGCTTGATCCGGGAGTACCAGCTCCTCCGCCTCCCGATGACGAACCCGGGGGTCCCGGTACTCCCAGAGGTCCCGTTGCTCCGGTGTTTCCAGTGGAGCCGGCATTGCCTGATGGTCCGGTGATTCCGGTGCCGCCGGTGGGGCCCGGTAGACCAAAGGCTCCGGCTGGTCCGGATAAGCCAGGATTGCCGGCGGTGCCTGTACTGCCGGTGAGCCCGCTGAGTCCCGGTGGTCCGGCCGGACCGGCGGGGCCGGGGGTTCCGAGGCCGGGGGGGCCAGTGTTACCAATCGGACCGGCTGATCCTATGAAAGAAAAAATATGACTAAACGTTCGTGTTTTGCGCAGAATTCCGTCTTGATAAATAAATTGAATTAGTTTTGTATAAAGACAAGGCAAGGCACAGTTTGGGTCACAACACTGCGCTGCACAAATAATAAAAAAAAATATAAACCAGTTGTCGATAACCCGTTCAATATTGGAGCCATGGCAATAGGCTCAATTCCCAATTTTTACTCTGAAATATTTTAAAGCAAGTTTATATTCTCATGCACTGCGTGCAACATAGCTTAGCAACATACTTTAACAACTGTAGAAATACGATAGTTGGAATATAAAGAAAATAATTATATACCGCTGCTTCCGGTGGCTCCAGTGTTTCCTGCTGCTCCAAGAGGACCTGTTGGACCTGTCGCTCCAGGAAAACCAGTTTGAGCTGCACAAAAAATAAGTTTGAATTAAAAAATGTGTAAGATGGCAGGACCGGTTGTATGCCTTGTAATAAATAAAAAGCATATAATTAATTATAAGGTATATATAATTAAATAATAAGGAACTTGATAAAAAAAAGTATAATTTGTTGCTTCAGTTCATACATATTTAAAGATATAATTGTAAAAAATTGGCTTTCATATAATTGTGACTTTTAAACGAGGTATGGCAATAGTTGCAATTATTTATTTGTTTCAATATTACAGATCAGATTTATGCGAGTAAAGGATAACTACGAATTCTGTATTTTATTTGTCTTATCAGGCCAAAATATATAAGCCACGAAATCAAAGAAACGGAGAAATAATAAATAGGCCTACGTTTTGGGGGCTCGGGTGTAAATTTTATAGATACGTCTAGTAGAGATGCTAGATAATTTATTGGTATATTTCATGCAACATAATGTCACAACACACATAATGTTAGATCACACTTTTTTAATGCAACAAAATAACAGAATGCACACCTAGATGAAATAAAGTTTTGAATCTACAGCGTATGTCAGACAGTAAATTATTGAGTTCAGCTAAACTATATTATGATAAATTTGCGATCTTGGAAGAAAAGCCAGATGCAAATTACACTGCTGATTCTATAATATCTCTACAATTGTAGATTGCTCTCTAAACAATGTCAAACTTAGTTCCTATTGTTCGGTTTATTTAATATAGCAAAACACAAAGTCTGAATCATTGATCTGGAGCAGTTGAATGTTAGCCGCCGACGTTGGTACTTGACAGTGTCTTCAAGAAAATCGTCTTCTTCAATTTCTGCAACATCCTCGGTTGTAGTAAATGCATATGTAGTAAAACATGTATGATATAGCATGCACCCAGTTGCTGTTCGTTGAATGAACAGTGAACACGTCCTCTTCTTTTTTCGTTGTTAGTCCAGCAATCCTTAATTACCGTAGCTGTAGTGGTAGGCCACTCTAATTCTTTGAAACTTGACACGTATACTGCTGTATGTGTCACCAATCTGAATTGCTAGAACACATGTCAGCGACAGAACCAGGAACAGTACTACGTGCAGCAGTGGTTGTGCGAGTTTCTCTTGTTTTCTCTCGCTCATCTGTGTCTGCGTTTTCACTAATGTAGATTTGAAAGAATGACTGCGTTATCACGTTTCAGCATGCATTTTCATTGACATTCATGAAAGTATATGCAGGTTCTTCATTTTTCACACACAAAATGTTCGAAATCAGCTAACTGACAGCAGCATTATCCGAGAGCTGTTCTTTCTCAGTCTTCAGTAGTTTTGGTGGCTTTTTGGATATATCCTTCCATGAACAGATTTCACTCTAAACTTCCATCTTAAAGCAGGCCTTTCTTTGATCCTTCTCAGCTAACAGTTATTGGTTAGCGGTGTTAATAAAGCATGAAAGTTATACAATGTCAAGTTAATCCAATCAGATCTCTTCGGCTTCCTGTGAAGATCATAAAACATCAGTATTAACACTCAGTTTTTATATTGGACCTAGGTTAGAACTTGATAGTCTACTAGTCTTTTATCTTTTTATGTATCTTATCGAGTGCAAGAAGGCTAAATAAAACGACAATTATACAAAAAACTTGGCACACTAATGAGAAATTAGCATTATCAGAGCTTCTTCTGTTGCAATACTGAGTACAGAGACACACAAAAGGGCTTAGTGGGTCTTTGTAAGATTCAACAAATGAGCAACAAATCACACAGATACAAAAGCAAATATTAATTAATAATGAATTACTTGCGCATAACATTGAAGCAATAGTACAGTGTCATAATACTGAAATAAGACAAAGTTACTGAAAAACAGAATTGAGTTAAGTAGTACGAATAAATTATTATCCTTTTGAATGAAACAAAAATGCAGAGCATGAGTGATTTGTTAATAGCAATGAGGTGATGGAGAGTTAGGCTATATCTTTTCAACAAATTCAAAATAGACTATTCAATTACGTTTATACAAATATTTGATAAAGTCCGAAGTTACCAAGTGACAGAAAGATATAATTCCTAACAATTTCCTGTTTAAGACATGTTTTAGAAGGTTTAATAAGGAATTCGGAATACAACTAAAAAGTATGAGCTATACTTTACAAGAACTTCATAAACAAGCAAATGTGTCGCCCTCAAATACATCCACTTACAGTTCTTGTGAGTATTTCGTGAAAGTCGCATCTCCTTTATCTGACAGAATCAAATTTGATCACTGCAAGTCAATTAAAAGAGAAAAAATAGAAATTTCTGCCAGACAGTACTGAAACTTATTCTATCCATTACATCCAACCTGTACAGCCACTATTGGGGTGACTTGCCTGGTTCTACCAGGACTGCGATGGAGAAGATGCTCGGCAGGAAGACCTCATCATATGTATATGTGCTGCCGACCACTGGAAAGACGCCGTTAAAACTGTACCAGTACGTGTGGTGGTTGACATTGTACTGAAAGCTGATTGGTCCCATGTCTCCTTCATTTGTCCAGCCAATCACATCGTTCGATAGCACTTGGAATGGGTTGGGCAAAGTGAACTGGAAAAAAATCATGCATGATTAATTTTGTAATCTCACACAAATAATCAGGTATATTCATTATATATAGGATAATCTGAAGAAATAAATACGATACGATACCTAAAAAAAATCATAATTGACATAAAGGAAGAAATGTTGTCTGTATTAAGATACTAAAGCTAACTAACCTCCTTTTTATCGTGTAATCTGTTAATGTCCTTGTTTTCACATGGGTTTACCTAAGGACTGCTGGAGCTGGGTTTTTATGGCTGAAAGCCCTTCCTGACGCCAACTAAATAAATAATTATCTGGCACAGGGTTAGCAGCTGGCGACACTTGTGTTTTTAACAGCCTTGCTGGAGGGCCTGTAACGCCATGGTTTTATAGTTGCCGGCGCCGGGACTCGAACCCAGGCCCTCTGGACTCAAAGTCCAATGCCTTAACCACTACACCACAGCGCCTCGCAATGTATTATGATACAGATTTGAATATCTACACTAACATCAATTAAGTATATCCTGCTTAAATTAATGATAGCCTAGGTAGACTAAAAGGCTGCACTGTGAATGAGCACGCATCCATCGAGGGCGGCAAAAATTTAACACACGACACCATGTTGACCAGATACTGAACGAATTCTTGTCACTCTGAAGATAAGCTATACACGTTTACAAGCACGCATTTATCGTCATTACTTCACGCATGTCTATTCAGTAGCTTAATGCAAACACTGCCAGTGTACTTCAACGCAAATTCGGGGCACAACAAAAAAAATTCTAAACTATTTGCAACAAAAAAGTACAGCAAGCTGCAGTGTATACAATTACGAAAGTTACAACTACTGGGCAAGTTTACATAAGAAGTACATACATGAAACGATTGACGAATTGATGAATACTCTCATAAGCCAGCAACAACGTGAATAGTACTATTATAACTATTATACGCCATATACCAAAGCAGACTACCATTAGACTGAACGTGCGCGTCCCCATACTTAAAAGCCACCATCATTCCTGAAAAACTTATAAGCCAATTACACAATGAACTGTTCAGGCTACCTCAGCCAACCGTGCAACCATGCACAAACTGTTAATTGCACAATGGTATGAATTATTATGCAATTTTTCTAACAGCATCACAAAGGCAAAAGCGCCCATCAAATAGGGTGGATTAATGATCTCTTGAATCAGCCTACGCCGTCAGTCCAAGTGCATGGTGTCTAATAATTAAACGTGTAGCATCAGTTGTCATTATTCACTGTGGCATTAAATAGAAACAAAAATTGTAGCAGAGCTTCTTCAATTGGCTCAATTGCTTCAACAGATATTGCTCTCCTTCCATTCAGAGTAATGCTACAGCATAGCTCCAGTATGACCTTGCAGACTAATAATTGATTTCACAAGGACCACATCTTTCACACATTACTGCTCAGCAAACATTGACTTATGAAGAGGTCTACATCAACAGTTAGAGCAAACGATGGACTAACTACTCATTCTTAAAACAATTTCTTAATTATTCTCATTCATGGTTGCTATAAGCTGGTAGATCTGATTTAGCTAAAAATACATTTATGCACATTACAGCATTAACATTCCATTCCATTAGGCATTAGGGGTGCAATACTCACCTTAGTGTCAAATTACACAAAACAGAAATCGGGCATCTGAGACGACACGATGACCCCCAACCTTTGTGCTCTAAATAATTGCATCCTCAAGTCTGCACTGGAGTTGACACCACTACTACCATTTATTCCAGGCACACACTATACACGGCGCTCAACGTTCAAAGGAGACCTTGCCCTACTCAGCCTGCATAGGATCCAGCAGCATGCAAATTCACCCTTCATCGTGTAACCTTGACCTTAGTTTAATAAAAACAAAATTTTTGCTGCACCTACATTTTGGAATTCCCTTTTGCTCCCACTCCGTGTTCAATCTTGATTCAAGTTTCTTTCAGCCTGAAGAATGTTTACCCACCATAAATTTTATTAAATGTGCGACAGTCATGTCGGAAAACCAACCCGACCATCTGCACTCATTCTCGTACCCTTTCGTCTTGGAATTCTAAATTTTCATGTTTTTTTGATAATGGATTTCCATCAATTATAAATTGATGGTTGCCCGAGGCGAAGGTAGGTCCCCTATGACGTCCCTGGACGCTGAAACGAACTCTAAACTCATTATTATTATTACACACGTTCAAAGTATGAAAAGCCCACTTGACCGCTACTCTATATACTCCACTGCACTCACCGTATAGAAGGCGCCAGTGACTGGAAAGGCCTGCACTTGCACCACCTGCTCGAACACTAGCATCAGTGATGGGAGCTGGAGATCGGCGGGCCGCCAGATCTGCAGCCGGATGCGCTGGCTCGCCGCATCCAGTGACGTCAGGTTTCCTACGAAAATAAAGAACTGCATGAGCGTGCCGGCCGGCAGAGGGTAGTCTGCGTCCACCCATGACCGCTGCGCCGCGCTCGAGAGGCTAGCGCCTCGTAGCGTCACGTTGTTACCATATAAGTCACCGGAGCCTTGAGAGTAGATGATGATGTTGGAGCCATCTGCAAGGAAAAATATATATTGTTCATTTACCAAACGAGTAGCGACGAACAAATACAACAGCCATCAACAAGATAAACGAAACTGTAAATTTTACTGTTTATAAATGAAATCAAACTGCCGGATTTTAGTGTTCAAACTATTAGATTTTAGTTCTCTTCTTATTTTATGAGCAATAGTCTCTTGCATTTATGCTGCAAGTTTGATTTTATTGTATATTTTATTGTATTAAAAAAGATACAAAAACTGAATTTTCTATATTAAGTAAGCCAAAGCGATAGAAAATAAACGAAATCAATAAATACCAAGAAGGCGTAGAATATCAGTATGGTGTGTACAAGCAAGGATATCAATTTGTGAGAACGATAAAATTACATAAATTTTAACATTTATCATTGACAGAATAATAGCTGCAATCATGCGGCAGCACGGAGTACTTTTTATAATATAAGATTTTTTGGACTTAAAAGGTCAATTCTATCGCCGCTAGAAAGTAAACAACCAGAATTGCACTGAAAAGCTGAATGGTTAGTATTTCTTTGAAACTGAATATTTGTCATAAAAAAAACTGCAGAATAAACAAAGTCTAATGTAGGCGACGCGAGTAGTCTTAGAGACACTCAAGGCTTCTAGACAGGACAACAGAACTGGAATGCAATTTTAAGGAAACTACAAAAACACAAAAATTAAATTGGCTGCGAACGTAGCCCAATTTTTCCAAATAACCCGCACCGCAAAAAAGTCTTAATTTTATAATTGAAAATTGCATTTAAAACTTTTTGCAGTCAAAATTAGAGCTATACCCAAAAATATACAGTACGACAATGTTAAGATTAGAATTATCGCGTTCGACAACTATTTCAAATTTTCTGTGCCACATCCACATTTAACCACATGATAATATATTATATAAATATGGATGATAATGCCGCTAGTGGGATTTTTGAAGATTTAGTGGCGAGCAGCTGCCCTTCCTGGCACCGACCAGTATAATACAACTTGTATGAAGGCCTGTAACACTACATGGATGACGCTATTATCGTAACACAAATGTCTGACGCTGTTAAGAAATAACAAATGGAATAAAAGGAAAATCTTATGCAATAACGACTAGAACTACGATACTATTAGAAAGTCAGTTCTGCATACTTGTCAAAATGGACGACGGCGTCAACGCTGCAACAAAAACCACACAATATTGTAAGCGACCACAAAAACGTCTGCATTCGTAAGACTCTACCTTGCTAAACAATAAAAACAGTCATTTTTTATTTAGAGGAATTTCCGACAGCAGTAGGTCAATCTTTTTTGAAATAGCTCAGCGTCGCATGCTAACGGGCCGCCGCTGCGTTGTAGCGTAGGAGGCCACAGTGTCTCAAGCATGTGTACACACATAGAATCATTTGAAGCAGAACTAAAGATCTTCTTGTTGGGCGCCAAGTAAAAAACGCTCAAGTCTCAGTTTAACATTCTCTAGCTATTTTAGTGGTATAGTAGGTCTCATTAGGCTCATAATAGCACAAGCTCTGAGGCCATAGACGACATCAAACGTGTGCATGGCTCGAGGCATTGTTGTGTTTGGAGCGAACTCAGCATGCCTCAAAGATTTATACACCTGACCGTTTAGTCACATAGAAAACGATTTCAAGTGGGCATTGCACTAAGTAAATGTTAAATTACTTCAAGTATTCAGCCGTAAAAACATCACACCACAAGGAAAACACGAATCCACTTTTTTTTTAGGTTATTCGTCACAGTAATCAAATCGCAAAAAAAATAATATTAACCGCCTATTTTCACTTCATATTAGCACAGCACCAAAAAAGTCGAGACAATTGCCAATGTAGCTGCTTAAAATGAGGCTACTGCATGCAATTATCAGAATTTTCGCTGCTGTGCTTAAAATTCCCTGGCTACCAAACCATCTGCAATTCTACAGCAAGCATAATTCTTCAATACATAACTTTGAAAAATTTACTGCCAGTTTCAAACATGCCAAAATAAACTTTAAGCAAGCCCTACATAAGCTCAATAGCTATATTATGCTACTCTTGAGTATCCTTACACCAGGTAGGACAATAGGAAACAATCATTCTCTTCACCCACCCTCTGATTAATTGATTCGTTCCCTACATAGTCAACGAATGCAGCCTCGATTCTGAGTATAGGCATGGAACTTTATTTTACTAGAATGCACTGATCGTATCTATGCTCTGGTGTTGCACTGTGCTGTGTAAGTGACCCAATCTTTTAGACTTTTATGCATACGCCTACACGTGCTTGTATGCACAGTCTACATACATAACAGTGCCAGTTTATGAAACGAATAATACCTTTTAAACTGATTAATTAAAAAACATATCTGAGAAATATTTGAAAGAGGTCCAATTGAAACGTCTAACGGATGTACTCAACTCTTTCCGAATTTGTTTTGTTCCCAGCTTAGGTGGACTGCTCGAGGTCCATGTAAGAGCCTTTGGTCCCTGGTATTCAGAATATGCCATGGACCAAAAACTCATGCTTAGGGCTGGTTTTTCCAACACGGATTTAATTGTGGTTCAGGATTTAACCCACCTTTTTGTATAGGCTAAATAATGAACCACCATTAAATCCACGTTGGGAGAAACCAGCCCAGTATTGTATGTAGCCTAACGTAATATCATGATCATGATTTTATGTTCATGTAGGCTAATTTATAGCTAAACTAATAAGTGAAAGGGCCAACTGATAGTAGAACATTTAACATAGGCTTGTTGCACAAACTTAATTAAACTTTGTGAATCATCTGTTCGCGAATTTATTCCTGATGTTGTTTTGTTACTACCCTCGATGGTGAATAAAAGGTAGTCTAAAGGTTCTTGTACAAAAGATAAAATATCAATATGAATGACTATTTTTAAGCAGAGTTTTCCTGATCAAGCGGGGACTGCTTCGATGGCTGGTGGCATCGAGGTGGTGACGCTATTTCAGTTACTTCTTACGTCTTGCTGCTTCTGATCGTCTGAATCAGAACTCTTTCACTTTTGAATTTTTCACATCTTAGTCAAATTGTTATTTAAACTGCCCACTTCCAAATGTTTTATATTATTATTGCTATTTGGATGCAATACAGTGCAGTTTGAAGTTTTTACTGTTGATTTCAGTAAAATATTTTTTATTTTTTATTTCTATCAACTAACATTTATATTTTTTCAATGCAAAGCACTGCAGACCAATTTGTTAAGCATTATATTAGAACTATTGCATAACAGAATAACAAGCCACAATTTGCATTGCTCATTTTAAACTTAATAAATCTGTCAAAAACTCACGTTGTTGAGCTTGCTGTGAGTGAATAGGAGTGGAGCACCAAAAGAGAAGGACGAGAAGTCCGACGAAAATATCCATTGCCTGAAACAGACGATAGCCCACAGCCGTAGACCGAAACCGTCTCAAAATCATATCCGAACTAGTTGTTTCAAACCTAAACTTAATTGTTGTTGAAAGTCTCTTACCAATACTGTCGAATATCGAATGTACTTTTGGTTATACTAAGGCCTTACGAATAATGACTAGTAAAATAAATTACTAATTGACCTGATTATAAATTAATAATTAGCCATAATGTTAGTTTAACGCAGTCGCCATATTGTGTGTGCAGTTATAACTTCCAGCGTGCAAGTTGCGTTGTTTCACGGCCGTTTGCCTACGTTCGGACAATTCGCTTTAGTCTTTAGCAGCGACCCGTAGGCGAGAACATGACATTGTTCGCGACGGAGCCGCGTTGGGCTATTTGGCTAATAGGGGGCCTATTGCTTAATTTAGCGAACACGCGCTGAGATGTCCGCACGGATAGGCCAGGTTGCAATGACGCGAGACGACGACGTCTTGGAATGCGAGATAATGGCCACAAACGTGCGCGACTCTAGCCCGCAGCCAACAAGTCGTGATGCGTTGGCGGCTACGCTATGTTTCCGGCCGACACCGCGCGCCGCGCCATTGAGACGCCATTGAGAGAATGCATAAAAGCGTAGCGCCATCTATAAGAGCGACTAACGCGAACCACAACAAACCCACGCCACTGCGCACGCGCATCATTCAACGACCTAAATAATATAATAGCAGCGAGGTCTCGCAGTGACTGTAGCTGAGATAGTGTCTGCAATGGAATCATGTCGTAGGCAGCGGCAAACAAAGCCGACTCAATGCGCGAGTCAATAGTCTTCACGCGAAGCCCATTCAAGCGACTCTAGCACGGGTTAAACCGCAACTAGGCCTGCGTCACAGCGGGTATGTCACAGTGACTTATGAACTACCACCCTCGCCGTTTCGCTTCATTGACCTTATGGCTAGCTGCGTCAGAATTAGCTTATAAAACTAAAGTTGCCTGACCACTCACCGTGTATCGAGAGCGCATCGCTCTCTGCAGCCACCGTTCGCTGCACGTCTAGCCTAGAGCCCTAGGCCGCGGCGCATGATCCAAAGTCCACTCGTCGCTCAGTTATCCATCGTATGCTATCACCGAATCCAACGATATCCACACGACTCGCTTTCACATAATGTTAGCCTAGTGTCGAAATGACCAGGTCTGCAATGCAAGTTGCACTATGCAAACCGTGGTCTATGCTACTATCGACACGGGGCTCTCAGCGCAGGGTGCCAGCGGACGGTGCCCTATGCGGCTTGGCGCTGGCGGTCGGACGCGAAGGGCCTTCGCTCGCTGCGACGTTCGCGTGAGTTGGTCACGCTTGAGAGAGTGCAGTGCTGCTGCGGCCTGCAGGCTGGAAATGCGAGTTTTGTCAGCCGCGCTGCGTGCGCACTGAGGCATGGGAACTCACTGCTCGGCTAGCTGCGTGATGCGGGCTGATGAAAGAGCGACTAGACTCAAAGCGTTGTTACGCGCGTTACAATAAAAACTTTTACTGCACTCGCGCTTCGTGCGATGACGTATGGTCTGCAGGCAGGCGTGTGGGTACTGGAGTCTTGATTGAAAGGCACGCGTGAAATACGTGTGAAATAATAGCGTCGCCGGTGCCTTACTATAGTCAAGCGGACAATTGGACGATTAGAACCACGTATAGCACCGCGGAACCGAAATGAAGCGCAAAACTGATCTAATTCGATCTGTAGTTAAGTCTCAAGCTTTTATCAAAACGTTCGGGCCTTTTTAAAACGTATTGCGCGAACAAATGATAGAACAGCTCAGCAGGGGGGGGGGGGGGGTAGGGGTGAAGGGGCGGATTCTGCGGAATTAACGCATTACAAAAAACGATATGTCGTATTTATTTAAAAGTGGAATTTACGCAACCTTTGGTCAGAATTCTGAAATTTAAGGGGGCAAAGAAGTTCCCTCCCCGAATAGTAAATGCCAAGAATCTAGATTCAAATACATGTACCTGTGACCCGCTTTTATCTGTCAGCCTGCATGGAGCTACTCGCGTACTGATACAATGTCATGTATATTGGAAGCGTTACATGTCTGCGTGTAAGTGTCCTATGGACTATAGTCCGTACTTATCGGTCTCTCCATTACAATATCCTTTGTAGACTGCAGATGAGCTGTCAAAGCCTGTAGGCATTACGGTGTAGGAGAATTCCCCACTCATCGGATGGAGGAGGGCTGGCTAGTGAAGGGTTTCCCTGAAATGAACTCATGATATTTTTCGTTCGCAATTCAGGGTAGGCCTATGGCAGATTGAAGACTTTTTTCAAATAGCAAGTCCTATTTATACTAGGCCTGTACTGCAAAGATGATCATAGTTAATATGCACAGGTGTTGTGTATTCTACTACGCTTGACATTGATTCGAACACCAGCGTCATACGCCGATATTTGTGTTGCGTAACTGGTAGATGTGCTAAATCCATACATACTAAAAAACTGTACACAGCAAAATTGGAATTCTAACTCGATCCTTTCGTTCGATAGAAAAGTTGTAAAATTTAACGTTGGGTCTGGTTACTGGGCAGCCGTAATAGTTCATTGGTTTAGCTGCATTATAGTAAAAAAAATTATGAAAAAGGCTTCAAAATAGCGCCATGTTGCTAATGAATTTTAACTAAATATCCGACTCAGGATTTATCCGAGTCGCTAAGTCGCAAGTCTAAAAGTTACTAAGTCTAAAGTCTCTAAGTCACAAAGTCGCATAATTCATTTTAACTAAAATATCCGACTAGGGGTCAAATTTAGGTTTTTGAAAATTTCTAAGACTTTCTCGCCTATCGCTTCGTCTTAATTGTAATATTCAATACGTGCTCACAATTAGTAAGTGTTCACAACGATCTCTCGATACCCCCAAACTTCGTAGAATGCACAACACCTGTGCATATTAACTATGATCATCTTTGCAGTACAGGCCTAGTATAAATAGGACAAACCTAATATTGCTGTAATAACAGACTATACGCAGTCAGCCTCTAATAATAGCGCGTTCTTTAGAATTGATCGAGTGCTGTTGTCAGCGTCTTTGGTGCAAGCGTTGGTCTTACGAAAGAGCGAAATATTATGTCATTTATGAACTTTTTGTGCCTACATTACGAATAGAACGTGACAGTTAGAGCTGTGGCGTAGCGAGTGTTTCTACCGCGGGGGGTCTGTCAGTGGCGCCCCCCATAATTATGGCTAACTTTGATAACGGTCGAGAGCGAGGTGGGAGGGGGGAGCTGAAGGAAAAAAATTGACGGTCTTGCCTAATCATAGTTAAAGGTGGCACGCATTAAACTAAAGCTCAAAACTCTGACATAACTGTCTACCTTCGCTTGTAAGTTGTGTTACGAGATTTTTCTAATTATTCGACCTCGAATACCCCCCCCCCTCCAAAGGCGGTACCTACCTTTGATCTAACATTTAACTGAATACGGAATAATTCAGTAGTTATTTCAAGGCCCTCAGCTGTAAGATGTGCTACGCCTACAATACATGTAAGTTTCTCAAACTACTCGACCCCGAAGACTGCCCCCACCCCCATCGGTTACGATCTACTTTTGATCCGACTCGCCCGAATTTGCAAAGGGCTAATCCACCCATTACCCAACCTCAAAAATGTGCCGGCGCGCGTGCAGTTTACTAATTGTAATCGTGTGCACGAAATCGTGACCGAAATCTGCACACGATGCCACAGCAACAGATTTCTATCCACTTTGTCACCACACACCAATTACCGGTACTCTGTGCTCAGTGGGATGCAATCAGTGTTCTCACTAAACATCGACAGTATTTGCTTCACAGACGTCACAAAATGCATCCGTCGCTAATTGTCGATGGGGTAATCACGTCAACTTTCTCCCGGCGTAAATTTGAAATTGAACCTGAATTCTTCAAACTCACTTCTCTTCTCATTTCGTGCCCTATTTACAGTCAGAATTGTCCACTATCAGGCTATTGATACTCCATGCTCAAGTGCTTCACAAAATCACAAAATTGCTCGAAGAATATACCTCAAGTGCTCCATAATTGCTCCATTTTTTCATTGCTTCACGACTGCTCCATAGCCATAAAGACTAACCATAAAGAAATGCTCAAGACCCACAGCCAGGTTATGCAATAATATACATTTTAGTATGTAGCTTACTTCTCGCACAACATAAATTATGTGACGCATGCCTAATTTAGGCAGTTATTCAGTATAGCGACATAAAAGTAAACCTATGTTTGTGATAGAATATAGCATTAACTTGTGTTAGAATAACGTCACACGTGCGAGCAAGCGTATAGGCTCTAGGCGATACATATATAAATCTTTTATTCACCATCAAAGCAGAACACAATAAAGAAAAAGAAACTTAAATAAACATACAGTTGAAGTGCGAGCTAAATTTCGGTGAAATTCACAACATCAGGTGATAGCGTTTACACAATTAGCGAAATAGTCATTGATGATACGTGACGAGTCGAGCACTAACGACTGCGTTGATACGTTGTAAGAAGCAGCTAGTCGTGACAGTTCACCCTGGCCTGATAAATCATACAGGGCTCTCAATATGTACAAGGGCTTAATTTCAGCGAGTCCAAAAATTTTATTTTGCGTAGTGCAACAACGCGCTCCACTGGCAAATAGCCAGTGTAGAATTTACACCGAGTAACAATTTTGGTATCAAATGTGTTAAAGATTTTCATGTAAACTCTGCTCCAAGGATGATAAATGGACTTTGAGCCGGACTTTGCATATAGACCATTGTAGGACCTAATACCGGCCCCCCGACGTTAGGGCTCCATTGTTGGCGCATTATAATAAAATACGCTCCTTTTTAGCTGAGGCTTGTGGCATCGTGCGACGATCATAAATTTTAGAATAACGTCGCCAGGTCAAACTTCCTCGCCCGTTGCAAACTTACAAGTTGCGAGGAATCGCTATTTGAATTAATATCCTATGCTATATAGGCTTAGGCTCTGTTCTTGACGTAAACTATAACCTTTAATAGGCCTGATTCTAATCAATACGCGACTCATTCGGCCACCACGGCCACAAACATTATTGTGTTATACTACACCCCTATGTATATATCGGCAATCCTTTGTATCACGCATTACAACGGCAAAAATTCGCCGGCAGAACTTTCACAGATTCACTCGCGTTCAAGACGCGTGAAATCTTAAATGTATCGCCTCGACGCTAGCGATATAACACTCGAAACGAAATTTTCGTACGCTAGTGCCTGATCTTAGGCCTGCACGTTATGACAACTCAATACGTCTTCAACGCTACTTTACACTGTGCCTATGGACATCGTCATCGTAGGCTAGTTAACGCTGTGTCCTAATCGTGGGACCACCGTCCTGACAATTTGAGTGAACTGAACACAGAGAAATCCCCGTCCATCTTTCCTTCTTTATGAACTCTTCAATTTGGAGCCTACTTACACTGTCGGCTAAGTTTTTGTGCATGCCATGTTTGTTACCCAATACAATAATTACTACATGCAATTATTACATGTCTTTCTTCTCATACAAATTTCTGCGATTAAACGCCACTGCATACAGCCGTCGATTAGGCCCGTTTCAACATGACGTGGTCCGCAATATGTTACTATAGCGCGTAGTGACTGGTCTAGTTCGCTGGCCTGCAACCTCAGCGCGTCGGAGGCTATGCATGAGTCTGTCATGCATGATAACATAATGCCCCTGCCCTTTGTCGCACTCACACATTCTGACTTGTCTCTCTGTACATGTCGGACCTTGGGCCCACGCAAGCAAATAGTCTGCGAGCAGTAAGACAGTGTAGCCTTTCTTAAGGTTGACCTCATGCACTAAGCCTAGCTACTCGGTAA